>PVKY010009055.1:0-13606 GCA_004027775.1 Bradypus variegatus
TTTAGTCTCATTTCCTGTCGGGTTTTGCATTTCCCTCCCCCGCCCCTCCCAGCCTATGACACACTTTCTCTCCTTTCTGCTCTCCTCGGCCTCCCTGGGCCCCCGGACTCCTGCCCCGGCCGCGTGCCGCCCCTCCCGGCCCTGCAGCCCCTGGGCGGGGGGCGCCGCCGCGGGGACGAGGAGGAAGCCGGCGGCCGGCGTGGAGGAGGCGCCCCGCGCGGCTGGCGGCCCCCGCGGCCCGCAGAGCATGAGCGCCCCAGGTAGGCGCAGCGCGGGGTGCTGGGGGGGGACGACAGGGCGCGGGGGGGCTGAGGGCGGCGTCCGGGGCAAGGGGGGCGCCGAGGCGGGGCGGCATCCGGGGGCGGGGGGCGCCCCCTTGGCACCCCTGTACTCCTGCGTGTCTCTCCGGCCGTCTCTGAGGGTCTCTGCCTCACAGTTTCCGCGCTCCTCAGAGGGAAGGGGAGGAATGGGGGCCCGGAGGCGGCTGCCGAGCAGGGCGACCCTCTGGCACCTGCCCCTGAGGGAGGTAAAGAGCCTCTGTGACACCTGAAAGGGCAGGAAGTTTCCAGACCACAGCCCAGCCTGACTCAGAGGCTGCCGAGGAGGTGGGGCCCGGCTGCAGGCAGGGAGGCCCCCCAATGTGGGGAGGCGGCCCATTCCCTGGGGAGTGCCCTGGGGTGAGGGGGCAGGGGCACAGGGCAGCTCTGGGATGAGGGCCTGGTGGCCTCGGGCCTGCAGCCAGCCCCCCCAGGACACTCCTCAGGCCGGTGGGGCCACCAGGAAGCTCTGGGTGCAAGAGGGGAGCAGGGGTGTGTCTTCTGTCCCTTCAGAGCTGGGGCCCTCAGGGAGGGAGTCACAGACACCGACTGATGAGACGCCAGAGGGGCGGCCCGCACAGCTGGACCTGCCAGATGTGGAAGGGACAGTTTGTGGGAGCCCTGAGCTTCCCGTCAGGGCCCCGGGGCCCCCGCCCAGCCACCCTGGACCCAACTGACCTCTGTGTGCCCGGTCAGCTCCCGAAGCCTGTGATTTGTAGCTGGAAAGAATTTCTTCTGACATTTGCCTTATGCCTCTCTAGAAGGCATAAGGTTATCAACCATCCAGAAAGGGAAAAAAAGTTTATCAAGTGTCCCCCGCCCCGTGCGTGATGTGTGCCAGAAATCCCGTGAGCTGTGAATTTTTGCAAAGACTGGAATTTAGCTAGACGTCTCCACTTCTGTGCTTCCCTTGAGCTCCCACTTCCCTCCACTCCTGAGGTGAGCTGTAAGGAAGTGATCGGCTGCAGTGGGCTGGGAGTGGGGGCGGGGGTGGGGAGGGTGGGGAGGGGTGGGGGTCCAGCAGCAGAGGAGCTCGGGACGCAGGTCCCTCTCCTCCCAGCACATGGTTTGGACGGTGCAGATCTAATGAGCACAGCTGTAGGTGGGGAGCCCCACTCCAAACTTGTGTGCACACGGATAATCCCTTACAGGGTTTTTCTTGAGTTAACTTCTAAACCTCAGTCTTCTCCTAAGGATAGATGACTCGTGTTTGAATCCAAGGGTGGGTACCGTGTGCGTGGATTTCTGCCTGGGGCCGGGTGGGGGACCCAGAGTTCATTGCCTAAAATGGTTCAGGGCACACAGTCCTCGTCTGCGGCACTCGCGGTGTGGCTGAGACACAGGCTACATGGGAAAGAACCCAGAGGAGGTTGTGGTGGTGTCCCGGGTAGGATTCTGGAAGTCCAAGGAATCCGTAGAAGGTTCCAGGCCACGACGGTGCTGGCAAGGGTAGGGTCAGAACCTCTCTACCTCCACACGCAGTATTTCTGCACCCTCCCAAGAAAGGACCCGAGGAAATGTGTGTGGGCTTGGGTGGCAGCAGGGGCAGAGGCCTGGAGGAGGAAGAGGCCGCAGTGACCACAGCTTCATGCACGAAAGGCCAGATCGAGTCCTGGCTTCCAAGTGACCATGATGGAAAGAAGTGTCACCTGCTGAAAAGTGGAGCCCCCTCAAATCCAGCGGTCGCCGGGGCCTGCTTTAAAGGGGCTTCCGTTCCCCTTGCCTTGCCCAGCGCCTGCTTGGAGGCGGGGCCTGTGGGGAGCACGGACAGGCCTACAGGGGCCACTGAGGGCTGGACCTCGCCGTCCCCACACCGACGTGCAGCATGAGACGCTGCTGCCCTGCCAAAATTTAAAAAAAACATATTACAGGAAGAAGGCCGTGGGGCTGCCACTGCTCCCTACTTGGAGTCTGCAAGGCACGCGGGGGAGTGGGAAGGGTGTCGTGCCGTGGCCCGAGGATGCGAATTCAAGTCTCAACTACTCACCTTGACCAGCCATGTGACCCTGGGCAGGGCTGTCATGAGCTCCCAGAGCTGTTTCTGTGCTATTAATTACTGAGGTCCGGGAGCGGGGAGGGGGTGGGCTTTGGGGTCACACACACCTGGGGAGGGAGCACTGGTTTCCCACACACGCAGGCGGTGTGGACTGGGGCAGGGTCATGACTCTGGCTCGGCCTCAGTTTCCTTGTCCGTCCTTCCAATCTCCCGGGGCCACCGTGACAGTTGCCCAAGCCAAGCTGCATCGATGCTTAGTCCAGAGCAGACGGTCAGCAAGTCCACCCCGGAGAGTCTCCTCTCGCTTGTGTGGTCGCTTCATCCAATCTTTCAGAAAACACTTGCACTGCTTTGCGTGTGGGAGCACAAAGAAAATGGGAGAGCGTTCAAGTAAGCCCCTTAAAAACTCTTTTCTGCTGAAGGAAAATTAAGCCTAGCCCATTTCCAGAGGCTCGCCTCTCCATCCATGCACGCCACGTGGGAAGAACGTGTCTGACACGGTTACCTGCAAGGAGCATGCCCTGGGCAGGGGCCCCCCACAACTCCTCGAGGTCCTCCTGCTATCTAAGTCAGCGGTTTTAATGGGGCAGCTATTTTCGGGAGTGTAACCTTTTTGGTGGTGAGTTGTTCAAGGGCTAGGAGATGACAACGGTCGCTGTCGATTTGTGTAATTGGTGTCCCTGGCCCAGTGACAGTGGGTCATAAACGTTCTGGGTCTGCCTGCTCTGGCTTGTCCTCTCTCTTCCCCTCTCCAGCTCCATGGCCGAGCTGCCCCAAGGACATCGGTGACATAGCCAGCCCAGGGCTATCCATGGGCGATGTCCCTTGGACATGTGCGAGCAAGACATACCCCGAAAGAGGGCTCCGTCCCCCTGTGACCCCTGTGTTGAGTGTGCAATCTTCCTTCCTGACCCCGCTTGGCTCAGGAATGTGCAGTCCTCACATACATATATGGCAGCTACAAGGTAGGGGGCATGTGTGTCCCCCCCCCCAGCTCTCTCTCACCTACCCCGCCAGCACCCCTCAGGGCTTTGCTCCTTACACTCACTGCCTGCCAGGCCCTGGGACTCAGTCCACGAAGAGGCCACACCTGATGTAGAAAGGCCAGCCAGTGGGGCTGCCCCACCTCCCAGGGGCTGTGTGACCTTGGGGAAGTCACCTGACAGCTCTGAGCCTCGACTGCCAATGTGTAAAGTGGGTAAAAATTCCACCCACTGAATTAATATAGATCGAAGTGTTTTCCAGGTGACCTTGTGCTAAAGTGCTAAAGGCTTCTGCCTTAAGGTTTCCTTTCTGACATGGTTATTTTTGTAGGAATTGGGGATGGGCCTTAGAACAGAGTGGTGCGCTAAATGTAAAACAAAATACATACATGACAAAGAGCTATTTCCCTGAACTTTTTCTGCAAAGGGCCCGATAGTAACTATTTTGGGTTCTGCAGGCCAGGGGGCTGTGTGGCAACTCCCCCTCCAAATGCAAACGAACAGGTGTGGCCAGAGCCCCAGAATTCAAGAATTCAACCCAGCAGAGAAATGGTTAAAGGATATGAACAAGCAGAATATGAACAGACCAATCAACGTCCCTGATTTATAACTAAATAAATGCAAAGTAGTACAACCGAGACAAATGGCCTTTCACCCTTCAGGCCAGCAAAGGTCAAAAAGTTTGATAAAACCTAGTATTGGCAAGGGGGCAGGAAACATGCCTTCTCGGACACTGCTAGTTTGACAATGTTCACCAACACTGTAAGTGAATAAACCCTCTGAGGCACGAATCCACCTCGGGGAAATTTCCCCATGGGGGTACTTCATACATGTGCGCCAAGGGTTTTGCACGAGGATGCTCACCGCAGCGTTAATTATTTTAGGAGTGAGCTGGACACAGTTCAAGGGCAGGGTGAATCCATACCGTGGAATTCTGGGAGGCCACTGAGAAGGACATGGGTCCGTGGAAAGTTTCTGGAAGGAAACACTGGTCTGAGGAACTGTTAGTAGGGGGGAACTCTGGAGGAGGGTGATCTATGGGGAAGAATTTTAATATTTATTTTGTGTCCTTCTCTTTTGCTTGTATATGTTTTATGAGAATCTTTGTTTTTATGATTAAGAAAACAAGAATAAAACAGTTTTAAGAAAGAGGAGCCATAGTCTCCCCTCCTGATGCTTGACACACCCCGATATCTCCCCTCAGCCTCCAAAGGTTTCCTCTTTGGCAGCGAGTTACGGTGGGACGAGAGGGCTAGGGTGGAAGTGACAAGGTCTCTGTTGCTACTGAAAGGCAAAACTGATGATCCCCCTGTAAGAAAAAGATTTTTAAATTAGGGTGTAACACACACAGTAGGACCCATAAATCTTAAGTGTATGACATAATGAACCCAGATCAGGAAATAGGTCCTTTCCAGGCCCCCCGGGGCTCCCCAATGTCCCCCCTCACCAACCCTCTCCCATCACCAAAGCAGCCACTCTTCCAACATCCGTCACCATTATTTTGCCTATTGTTGAACTTCACATACACACAATTACACAGGATCATCTCTCTCTTAAAATGTTTACTGTAGTGACATATAATATACAACACAAAGTTTCCCATTTTAACCATTTTTTTGAGTGTACAGTTCAGCGGCATTAATCGCATTGACCATGTTGTGTTACCATAACCACTATGCATTACCAAAACTTTTTCATCCCCTGAAACAGAAACTCTGCACCCACAAAGCAATATCTCCCCATTTCCCCTCCCCCAGCCCCTGGTGACCTCAAATCTACTCTCTGTCTCTCTGTATTGCTTATTCTCCCTTATATTTCATATAAGTGGAATTGTACGATATTTGCCCCTTTGTGTCTGGCTGCTTTCACCCAGCATAGTGTTTTCAAGGTTCATCCGTGTTGCAGCGTGTCAGAGCTTCCTTCCTTTCCTCGGCTTAGTAATATTCCATCGTGTGCGTGTTACATTTGTTGACCCGTCATCTGTGGACGGACACTGGGGTGTCTTCCACCTTTCGGCTCTTGTAAACAGGCTGCTACGAGCATTCACTTAGCAGTATCCTGAGTCCCTGTTTTTTCACTCCTTCTGGGCACACAGCGTGTGTTCTCTTGTCTCCATCATCTTTCATTCTCATGATATCTGTAAACTTCAAACACATTGGGTGTGGCGGTAGTTTGGTTTTGTTTTTTTGTTTTTTATTCATTGCTGCATGATATTGCGTCATATGAATGAATTTGCCGCAGCTTATTTATCCATTCCACTGATGGTAAACGCTTGTGCTTTTGCAGTTTGGGGCTGCTATGATAAAGCCGCTGTGGTACTCGTGCATGGCTCCTGGTGGGATGCCCCAGTTATTTTTCCACCAGTGAGCCACAGAAACCCTGTGCCAGCATTATTTGAGGTTTAGTAAATTTATTTTAGCAGATAAAGGTTGGTATGAAGCAAAACTGCCTTTTGTTGACATTAGTGCTTCATTCCCTGCATTTGCGTAAGGATTAAGTGATCTGTGACAGTCGTTTAAGAAGAAATGGCCTTCCTTAAAAAAGGGATTTGAGTCGAGTTGGCTCCATTGAAACATGATGCCGTGCAGTTCTTTCCAGCCTTCTGTCTTCAGTTCACACCTGCTTTTCGAAACCCCCCTTGCTGGCTGCCCAGCACCTCTGGAAGCCCACGCGCAGGGGTCCCCATCTGGGGATAATAGACCCAGCCCGTGGAGAGCACCCCGGCCTTGGGAGGGTTCTCCGTCGCTGGGACATGTTAGTGCCGAGTCGGCAGGATTCTGGCTGGAGAACGCTGTGGTCTGACAGGGGAAGGGAAATGGGAAGTGTCCCCTAAAAGCTGGCGAGGAGACACCCCAAGGCTGCAGCAGGAGCAGAGAGCTGCTCCAGGGAACGCATCCGTCCATTTCCCCCCTAAACTTCGTACAGAAGTTGTATCTCCTTCTGTGACTTTCTTAACTCTCTTTAAAATGCGTGTTTTTTAAACCCAACCCTTTATGCATCGTGGCAGACTCAGACGAACTGGGCCTGCGAGGCCCTCCCCGCTCTCAGCCGAGACCCCGCGCCCCACGCAGCTGCCCCCATGCCCTGCCCTCGGGCCGCAGTGCCTGGGATGAACCGTCCATGTGCCCGCCAGGCCCGCCCCTCCACCTGGCGCCGGAGACCACCTCACCTCACCCACCCGAGGCCCTCCACCAGCAATTCTGCATCGTCGGTTTCCCCCCACGGTGCAATATACTGCAGTTACACCCATCTTAAAAAAAACCTTCTGGATTTCGGACTTCCCTCTACCTATCACACCTGCATCTTTCACAGCAAATCTCTGAAATTGTTGTAGGTACTCATTATCCTCAGACCACTCCTCCTCTCCACAACCTTTTGCTCTGAGCACTCAATTGTTTTTTTATGGTGGTAAAATATATGTAACTCAAAATGTACCATTTTAACCATTTTGAGTGTCTGCTTCCGTAGCATTAAGTACATTCACCGTATTGTGTAACCATCATCACTGTTGCCAGAAAGTTTCATCCCCTCAAGGAGAAACTCTGTCACCACTGAGCAGTAACCACCCGTCCGTCTTTCCCCAGCCCCTGGGAACCTCTACTCTACTTTCCATCTCTAAGAATTTGCCTCTTCTAGATATGTCATATAAGTGGAATCATGCAATGTCTGTCCTTTTGGGTCTGGCTTCTTTCACTCAACATGATGTCTTCAGGACCCACCCATGTTGCACGTGGATCAGAGCGCCGTTCCTTTTTACGGCTGAATAATACTCCACTGCATGGCTGACCCACATTTTGTTTGTCTGTTCATCTGTTGATGGACACTTGGGATTTTCCACCTTTAGGCTATTGGGAATATGGTTCTGTAAACATTGGTGGACAAGTGTCTGGAAGAGTCATAGAAATGGGATAGCTGGCTCATGTGCTAATTCTGTGTTCAACTTTCTGAGGAACCACCTCAGAAATTTTATATTTCCACCAGGAATGCACATCCAGCACTCAAGTTAAACAGCTCTTATCAAGATTGCCAAGGGCCTCAATCCAGTGGTCACTTCTTTATTCTTCTAGGACTTGACCTTTCAACAGCATTTGAAGTGGTGGATCCTTCTCTCCTCCGTGAAATGCAGAGCTCGTTTGGCCTCAGGGCTCCACTAACCTGGTTTTTCCCCTACCTGACTGGCCATCCCTTCCCAGTCCCTCTTGTCTGATTCCTTCTTACCCTTGACCTCTAGGGTTGAGGGGTCTGGGGCTCCAAGCTGGGCTCATCTCCATCTACTGTCCCTCCCTGGTAGCCTCAACCAGTCCCACAGCTTTAACGCTCATCACTATGCCAGTGACTCCCAAGTTCATCTCTCCTGCCCAGAATCCCCTCTCAGCTCTAGACTTTCATAACCAATCGCCCGCTTGGCCTGTCTCCTTAGACATCAAATTCCAATTCTCCAATCCCCAGAGCCTCGCTTCCATCCTGCCACTTGCTCAACACACACCCCCAACCAGTTTGTTCCGGCTGGGTCGTAAAGCACACCGTTCTCGCACCGACGGAACGCCCCTCTCGGTGGGCGACTTGTTTGCCCAGCAGAAGGAGCACGGCGCAGTGCCCTGGAGAGACCACCGCGGTCAGTGGCAGAGGGTTTGAGTTCTGGGCCTTGGGCCCGTGGGCGGTCTTGCCGAAGCCCCTTCCCCTCTCTGGGGTTCGGTGTCTCCATAAGTGAAGTGAGAGGATTCGACAGAGCTGGGGATGGCAAAGGGCTTTCAATCTGCTGGCGATGCCTTGCTAGGCCCCGTATTGAGCAGGCTCCAAGTGGAAGCGAGTTCTGTGGTCCATTACTAATGGCTGCCGTGGGTGTGAAACTGAAAATCGAAGACTATTAGTCACCTCTGCCCTGATCATCACAAACAAGAACCCTTTGCAGCTTCAGAGCTGCACAGCGGCCTGTGACCTTGAGCAAGTCACGTCACTGTCCCAAGCTTTTGTTTCTTCCCAAGGAGGTGGAGATAAATAATCCCTGCCTTCCTTGCTGCCCGGAAATGCTCTTGAGGGCCTAGGAGATAGTGGGTGAAAAATTGCCTTGGCAGTGAAAAGACACCACGTAAACATGGGGTTTGTTATTATTAATTTACCTCTCATCGTTCATTCGTGCTACCCAAGGCCACCCCTGAAGCGTCTTATTGGGCTGGGCAAAAGCCTTCGCTTTCACCTTTGAGCCATCCTTTTATTTTTTTCCGCCCTTTGGGTTTTTCTGGGGATGGTGAGAAAGGGGGTGAATTTGGGGGGCTGCATGAGGGATGCGATCTTTCCGTGCCTGGGAGAGCTCGGCGTCTTCCACAGCCCCTGGGCCGGCGAAAGCTTCCCTCGGGGTCGCTGCGCCGTCTCAGTGGAACAGCGGGGCCCGCAGCTCCTGACCCCGCCCCGCCAGCCCCTGCTCAGTGACGCTTCTGGACATTGGCAGGGGAGAAATTCTTCCCTGCAGGGTCCTTCCTTAGCATCCAAACCTCTAGAGTTGAATTAATTCTCCGCTTGGGCAGTTGGGAGCAGCTGGCTTCCACGAGTACCCCTGAGAGTCTCTCTGGTTAATTCTGAAGTGTGGACGTGCCCTGAAGCTTGGAGGGACCCAGTTGAGAGGCCCAGATGTATTTATTGTGTTATCTGATGAAAATGTCCCTGTCCCTAAATCTCCCAGCCCCCCTTCCGTCACCTTGAACGCTGGTAATGCGTTTTCTACCAAAAATCTCAGCCAGAGCCTCTGTTTGCACGCTCCTGTATTAACTTTTCCTGGGGAGCCAGGGGAGCCGTTTGTTCTGACATTATTTGGTTTAAGCAGAGCTTTGGGGCATTTCCTCCTTCCAGTGTGTATTCTGAGCTGGATTCGTTGCTGGGGTTCTTATTTATTAGCGTGTGTGTTTTATTGTAATGTGTTTCATTTCCTTCTGTTTTTCACTTTGGGCTTCCTTCTGCCACCTTTGTCTGAACAATGTTAGGTGCCGTGTGAAATGAGCAAACTCTTCTAAGACAAAAAGGTTTGTGTGTGTGTGTGTTTTCTGGTTTGATTTTTTTTTCGTTTCCTTTTTTCTTCTTTTTTTTTTAAGCAGCAGAAAAATAAAGGACTTGAATTTCCTGTAGGGCTGGAAACAGTGAATCAGATGTTTGTTTTGTTTAAAACCTGAAAATCTCAGGCAGGCGCTGAGAACCTCCGCAAAGAGCTGGACGCCGTGTTTAGGTGTTTGGGTGGCTCCTTTCCGTGGGAGAGGGGCAGCCACCCACGGAGACAGATTTGAGAGGTTCCAGAAAGCTTGTCTGATTCAAAACGCCACCCGTGCCTGAGTGGGCAGCTGCCACCTCACCGAATTTACTGTTCCTCTGGGCATTTTGTGATCCACAGGACAGCGTAATTCACAGAATAGTAACTGTGTGGTGGGCGTGGGATCTGCCACGTACCAGCCACGTGACCTCAGTCTCTGAACCTTTTTCCTCACCTGTGAAGTGGGGATAATCACAGCCCCTTCTCACAGAAAATCAAACGAGACCCCATCCTAGCACTGATGGCACCATAGTGACATGGCTGCATGCGTTACTGCACAGCGACTTGGAGCAAATTCCAAAGGGCCCCTTCCAAATCTAAAATTCATCCTGAGCAGTTTGCAAAGCGCTTCCTTGTGTTCTTTTGCCTGATCCCTGTATCTCGATATCCGTGATTATCGTTATCTTCGTATTCACCCATTTAACACACATCCCACGCCCACCATACACTCTGCGGGGTGCTGGGGACAAAAAGACAGGGTCCCCACCCCATTAGCCCACACAGTGGGCACAGGTGCAGGAACGGTCAATTGCAACGTAACACCACTGCCAAAGTGAAGACGGCTGCCCCAGGAAGGCAGAAGAGGCCTCAAGCATGCGCTGAGACCAGACTGGAAAAGCAAATAGGTTTTTGCCAGGCAGAGAAGCGGAGATGGCGTTCTAAACCGAGAAAGCAGTGATGCGATGGCAGGTGACCTCAGGAAGCCTGGGTGGTCCGTGTCACTGGACACAAGATGTGAAGAAGCAGGAGGGCGAAGCCAGCGAGTGCCCGGGGCTGCCCGTGTGTGAGTGCGTCCCCCGCAGAGGCTGTGAGCCGGGATGGAAAGACCACTGACCCCAGCGAGGACGACAGACGGGAGGCTCCAGCAAGAGGCAGCCCCTCCTGGAATCAGCGCAGGCCAGGAACCATCTTACTGTTAATTTTAGCAAACTTCATTTTGAAGTGTAACATATATATAAGAGCAGTGCACAGACCCCAAATACACAGCTCAGTGAGTTGTCACGAGGCACATGTGCCCGCATCGCCATCACCCAGACCACGAAACAGAAGACCAGCTGGAAAAACAATGCTTTAGTGTAAGTCAGTCCCAAATATCCCACGAAACAGTCTTAGGCTAAAAAAACACTTGTTGACGTGCAGGATACATTTAATTGGATGCCCTGTATTTACCTGGCTACGCTACCTTCATCCATGTTGCATGTAGCAGTTCATTCACTTTTTATTGCCAATAATATTCCATTTTGTGAATATTCCACATTTGATCTATTTTACTATTGGACAATTGAGCTGTTTCCGGCTTTTAGCTGTTACGGTTGATGCCAATATGAGCATTCTTAGCCTTGGCTTTTGGAGCCATCTGCTCCTAAGTCCACCGAAGAGCGGATTTCCTGGATCTTCGAGTATGTTTATGTTCCACTCTAGTAAATACTGCTGAGTTTTCCAAGGAAGTTATTCCAATTCACACTCACATCAATGATGGATGAGAGAGCCTGTGGCTCCACAGCCTCGTCCACACACGGCATTATCCACTCTTTGTTGTAGCCACTCTGGTGTCTGTGTTCATATTGTTTTTGTGGTTTTTATGAATAATTAAGTCATTAATGTTATCACGTGTTTATTGTCCATTTTGGATATCCTGCTTGGTGAAGCTCCCGTTCAAGTGTTTTGCCCACTTTTCTATTGAGTTGTCTTTTTTCTTATTGAGTTATAGAAGTTCTTTATATATTATGGGCATGAGTCCCTTGTCTAATCTGTATTGCAACTCTCTTTCCTCACTTTCTGGCTTGTGTTTTCACTCTCTTAATAGAGTCTTCTGATGAACAGAAGTTTTAAATTTAATGTAGTCCAATTCATGTGTGCTTTTCTTTTTTCTAATGGTTAGCTCTTTTTTGAGTCCCATTTAAGAAAGCTTTACCTATCCCAAGGTTTTCTGTTTCTTCTGGAAGCTTTGTTTCATTTTTCATGTTTAGATCTATAATCTATCTTGACTTGATTTTCCCTTTTAAGCCAATTTATTGGTGTATAATTTCCATGCCATAAAATGCACCCATTGTAAGTGCATAGCTCAGGGATTTATGATAAATGTGTATGCCCAGGTAACCACAGCTACGGCCAGGATATAGAATGTTTCCATCACTCCATCCTTGTGCCCTTTTGCTTCTCTGGTCCGTGGACCAGCGTCACCTGGGAACTGGTTAGAAATGCAGAAGCTCAGGCCCCACCCCAGACGTACTGAATCAGAATCTGCACTTTAACGCGTTTCCCAAATACTCTGTGTGCATATTAAACGTTCAGAAACACTCAAGTTCCTTTGGAGAAAAGTGAAAGCCAAAACTATTGTTTCTGTTGTTATGAATAGCATAGCCTGAAGCTAGTCCCGAGTAAATAGCAGGTTATTGTGCTCATAATCCCACACTAACCTGTCACTGGAGGTGCCTGGGAAGGGTGTGCTCTTGGAAGAGTGCAGCTGAGGCAATCCCCGAAGGGGGTTTTGCATCTTCTAGCACATATCAGAACTTTGATCCTTTTTATGGCTAAATAATATCCCATTGGGTGCATAGACGACCTTCTGTTTACCAATCATCAGTCAATGGATGGTCGCTTCCACCTTTTGCCACTGTGGAGATGTTGCTTATATGCACTGGTTTTTAAAAGCTCCGCAGTGATTCTAGTGTATAGCTGGGAGAGTAAAGACAGTAAGACACAGCCCATGGCTAGATCTGGGAGCACATTTAGGAGAACCGGAGAAGATCCTTGAAGACAAAAAGTAGATTTCTACACATTGAATGTCAATTCCATGAAGTTCCACGAGGACAGCATCATTTGAAAGCAAACGTTCGGACTCTTGGGGAAAGTTCCGGCACGGTGTGTCCCTGTGCCCTCGGCAGCACCTGACGCACGCCCTGTTTTGGATAATCTGCTGGGTTGTCAGAGCTCCCAGGTTTGGCACGATGCGCGTGTTGCTCGTGGTTGTCCTTCCTGCATTTCATCTGCCCGCCGGTCGCAGTGTGCCCCCATCTACCCGAGCCGGGCCGTGGGGTGGCCGCCTCAGCCGCAAGCCTGCCCTAGGGGTGCACGTGTTCTTTGTGGGGGTCCCACTCAACCCCCGCCCTGGCCGAGCTCAGCCCTGTGCGGGGATCCGTCAGCCTGAATTAAATGACTTGGTCCCGGCCTGGAGGTGGGACTCAGGACTGCTGCAAGACAGAGAACAGTGAAAAGAAACACAGGACCAGAGGGCCATGGAAGGAACCCTGTTGGCTCCTGGTCTTCTCCCCCAGACACTCATCCAATACCTCATTTTACCTAGACAGTCAAGGATCGCTGCCTGCCGTAGCACGTCCTTTCAACTTGCATCCCATTTTCACGTGCTTTCTAAGAGCCGGGCCTTAAGGTTTCCTGAAGTTAGTAACGGAGAGCTGGTAGCACAGGATGTTCTCCAGAAGAGCCACGTTCTCGTCCTCAGCTGGACACGCCACCCAGGTTCTCACGGAGATGTTTCAAGTTTCAGTGAACCATGGCGGGAGAGTGGCTTGGGGTCCCTGGGTGAAACCTTCTGCGAGTGACGCCTGACCTCACTGTCTTTGAGCAGCAGAGGCTCGACATGTCCGGTTGCTTCCCCGGGCTGGTTCTGGAATCCGTTTTGAAGCGCTGCCGGTGTCGGAGTTACCTGGTCCAACCGGGAGAGGAGAGGGCAGGTGTGGGCTCCTTCCAGTGCCGGAGGCCCTATGGGGGTCTCCTGCGGACCCTTCCCCTCCTCTGACGGGACCCCCTGCAAGCCCAGGAGCAGGAACAGAATGCCCCCGACACACACACACACACACACACACACACACACACACACACAGGCACCAGACTTGGTTGTGCAACCTGAACTGCTCCAGCGGCCTGAGACGGAGCTTCTGGGGCTCAGTGAGAATTTTTTTTTTAACGTACAGCCCTTCGGTCTCCAAAGCAGCATTGGAGAGTTTGCTACCGAAGAAGCAGTTAAGGTTTGTGCCTTCCCTGCCACCAC
>PVKY010009056.1:0-13589 GCA_004027775.1 Bradypus variegatus
TTTTCCTCTTTAATTAGGCAATATACCCTTGCTAATTGCCCTTTGGCAACTACCTTAACCATGTGCTTCAAAAATACTAAATCAGGAAAATGTAAACAGCAATATTTTTAACTAAGGGCCGGGGCCAAGAGAGCAGCAGAGAATTGACTAGATTTAGCTCCTATTAAAATAGAAATTCTTGCAGCTTCTGAGGTCTTTCGAGCCATGCTTTGTATGTGTGCCAGTGGACTTGCTCAAGGACAGGGTTCGGGCTTACCCATGATGTCCGCACAGGCTGAATGAGTCCTTCACTAGGGTTGATTTTTGAAGCCCGGTGCAACCCCTGAGGACTAGACATCACAGTCTTCCATTTTCCTGTTTCACCTGTTGTGTTTGCTCTTTGTTGAATCATTAAATAGCTGCTTATTTGCTTCTCCTTAGGCTGCTGTTGTGCATGGAGTCAAGAACTAGAGATGTTTTCAGATTTATAGGCTTTTAAAAATATATTCTAGAGTTTTATTACCGGGCTCTCCTTCTCGTCTTTTTTTCTAGTTTTGCCAAGTTATTTATTGGCATAACACCTTGGCCGAACCAGTTGAAAACATACTTCCAGTTTGGATGATGCTTTGTGTGGTATAGTATGTTCATCTTTTAAATTAAAGGAAGTTTTCCATTTGATATTTTTCCAAATTAAATTATAGAATGTAGTTGGGGTGAATTTTGGGGTGGACGTGTAGTAGTGAAAAGCCGCAATAATTAGTTTTAATACAACGTAAATGTTTGCTATACAGGAGTATAGTATAGTAAATTTTCAATCTAAGTGCTGGTCACAGCTTCTCCCATGGACTATGATTGGGACTTTTTCCTTTTGTAGCTGCCATTTTGCTGCTAGTTTATTTTGTGGCTAGAAAGTCAGTGAAAACTAAATGTGCCAAATTAACTTTTGTCAGAATACGTGAGCAGATGGCCAAGTTCTCTTCTCACCAGAATGGATTCACAGCAGCAGGGAAAGTGGGGAAGGGAGTGGATAGAGAATTTGAAACTGCAGTAAAATTAAATGAGTCAGGGAGCTTCAGTTAAAAAATGAGAACAGTTTTTGTGGAGAGAATTAATGTTTAAGGCCAGAAAGCACTAGTCTTTTAGGAAAAGCTTATTAAATTTGCATGGTTTTAAAATTTCAAGTAATTCCAAAGATTTACCAGCTCACAGATGATAAAAATGTCGGCCTTTCTCCCAGCCACACTGCCTAGCCCAGAAAAGGCCTATTTACACTGTATACCTTTTCTCCCAGCACGTACCCAGTGTGGGTAGATGTGCCTATGTATGGTAATTGTCTTATGAGTTTTAAGATGTAGAAAATATCTGTAATAGAAAGTTTAATATTCTTCTCTAACCATATAAGAAAAAGCCCTTCACTTATAATGACATCTGGGATTTCTGTAGACCTTAACAATTTTCAGAGCACTTTCACTTGCATTATGTCATTTGAACCTCACAACATTCTTGCAAGATAAAAAAAAAAAAGATGGATTATATTCCCATTTTTTAGGAGATGAAGCTAAGGTACAAAAATTGAGTAACTTCTCCAGGGAACCTGTGTGTGTTACAAGCAGTGCCTGTTGGTTGCCTTTAGAACTCTTGAAACCCTTTATGCTTGCAAGTGCTGAACACTTGGAGCAGGGCCTCTTAGATATGACTTGCTGTTCTTCAGGACAGGGCATTTTCTTTCAGAGCAGTATTTAGCACCTTTTTAAACTCTGACCACCTTGATAAACGGAAAATTGTATTCCCTTGTTTTTTCATAGCTAAAAAGAAATCAAATTAATGGTAATTTAAAATATGCTTTTAGAAACTCCCCCTCATCTCATTGAAGGTTCACTGTTGAAGAGCGCAGGGATGGAATGTCCATTCATGGGTCATGCATCGCCATGTTCTTTGCTTTCAGTCCCTGGCTGGCTGCTCATTTGGTTTGAGTGCTGCTAACAAGCCAGCTCCTTCCCTTAATTGGCTGGTTTACATTCTCTATCAGCCTGCTCTCCCCTAGCCAGAGTTAAACAGCCTAAATCCATAATAGCTTCTAGGGAAAAAGAAATTTCCAACTTGTTCTACAAATGGTAAGTTAGGAGCATTGACTTTGAAGATAAATACATCATTTTATAAACTCCCAGGTGAGATGGGAACAGAAGAGATTATTTCTGAAGGTTAGTGCTGGAATTTAGCATTATAGAGATAGGCTGGGTATAGCACATGGTCCAGAGTCGTCAGAGTTCTTCAATCCAGATGCAGAACTCACCAGCCTTCCCTACTCTGGGAACAAGTGCCTTGGGCCTGAGGGGAATCTGGTTTTTAGTGAGACCAGATCACCGGCAGTGTCCCGGCTCCCTGTCCAGAGACCAAGGATGGATCCACCTAGATTATGAATCCCATTTAAAAGAATAAAAGTCTTTAGAGAATTATGGCAGTTCTAGGGTAGGCTCAGGAGATTCAATAGATTATCTAAAACTGAAACTTAGAATTTGCCATATGTCTCTCTATAGGCTTTTCAGTGTGTATCTCTTACTCTTAGGTTTATCTCTGGGCCTCTATGTCCCTGAGAGGTGACCTTTCATCCCTGACAGGTTAGTAATGTGCTGGCCACCTCCCACTCCTCACCAGGTCTGGAAACCGTAGCTAGTTCTCCCATAGCCTTCGTCCTGATAACAGGATGCCAAAAGGGGCCAGGCTGCAGGCATTTATTCATTTTCTAGGCAAACCATCCAGGCAAAGAGAGACCCGCCCAGGTAAGCAGTGGCCCTGAGCTCATCCTGCTCTTTGTTGGTACAGCTCCCTGGCTCCTGTATAAAGCCAGGTACTTGGAATTGCTAAAACAGGAATGGATTCAGCTTTTCAACTTTGCCACCACCTTCACTCCAGCAGAAAATGAACATGGACTTAAAACATCCTTTTACCAAAACCAAAGGTTAAGATTTGCCACGTGGTGGGTGACAGGGAGGGCCAAAGTCAGCAGATGCTAGACTTTCTGTTCCATCTGCCACCAACCTGCCCAGCTCAGGCAGCTCTGGAGCACCTCCTAGGTCCTGCCATCATGGAAGGTAATTGCTGTAGCAGGAGCATGTTGATTTCTTGGATATGTTGCATAATAACAAGTTAAGAATCAGAACATTAATTTGAAATTGTTTTCAACAGCTTGCTCTATGCATTTTTTCACACCAGTACATTTTTAAGCACCCTTGATTATATAGAATAACGTAAACTAATCTGTACCTTTATATATATATGTGTACATATATACATGTATAAACTGTATAGTGTACATGCTGATGATTTATTGATATGCGCCCCCCCCGTCTTTAATGCATTTCCCATCTTCCGCATGCCCTCAGTTTTGTGGTAGGGTGACTTGAATGTTCCCTGATGACTCTGCCCACCTCTCCCATGTTTGGATGTCTAGGGAGGAGGGTTTGGGTCATACTCTCCTTATTCTCATGCACAGAGATGCTCAGGGTCCCCATGTGCCTGTTCAACCCGTATTGTCTCTTGCTCCCCTTCTGAGCATGTGGTCCCTCCATGTTCTAGAACTTCCTACCAGAGGGTAAAGCAGTACTAAGATCATGACTGCATGTGCTCCAAGAATCCAAGTTTTCTGTTCCCTTGGGACAGAAGATTGCATGTAAGGTGGGATAATCCAGTTTCAGTGATCCATGTCAGTTACACAAGAAAGCCAGCCTTCTTGATAAAATTACACCAAATGGAAATAAAACTCAAAATTTCTTTAGCATTGTGTAAATACATCTGGATATGTTTAACTTTGTACTGGTAATTTTCTGTATATTTGCAATATTTGGGTTAGAAATAAAACAGACTGCACTTTGTTACCTGACCTACTGAGATGACTACACTACGGTTTGTCAGTGTAATGGTTTTTCCAGTTTTCTAGCTTCAAAAATCAAACTCCAGCAATGAGAATAAGCCAAGTAAAGAGCCAGGAGTGTGCCTTTATCACGTGAAATGTATTAGTTTATGGGGAAAGCTACTCACTTTCTTCTCTGTGCTCATAAAGCTGTACCTTCCTTGGGTATTTGTAAGACTAGCTTTCTTGTTCTTACTCCCAGAGGGGCTCGCAGAGCCACCCCACACCCACCTCTGGTTTCAGCTGCTACACACTCAACCTGTCCGGCATTCTATGTTCCTCGTAGCAACTTTGACAAAAGACAACACCGAGTTCAACTGTGGTATCTTTCCATCTGTCCCTCTTATATTTCTTCTGCTGCCCTTGCTCAGCGTCCATCCTGATCCATTTCCTTTAAGGACCCTCAGAGTACAGCTCCCTCCCCCCAAATCTCTCTTTTCAGAAGAGGTTCCTTCCCACTTCCTTCAGCCTTTAGGCCAAGCTTTGAAGGCCACTTCCCACCTCATCCTGCAGTGACATTTCTACGTAGTACTTACCATGGCATCATGATCGGAAGGTGTCAGGCAAAGCCCTGTGCTTTAAAAGCCCACCATCTAGAAAATGACAGTTTTACTCCAGGAGATTATCTAAGGTAGTTGTTTGACGTTGAGGAATATGCGGACATAGTGTTCGAAGACTTCATGCACCAGAATCACTAGGTTGCTCTTAAAAATGAAGATTCCTAGATCCCACCCCAGACCAATTTGACTGATGGGGACAGCCTAGGAATCTGCCGTTGAAATCTGATTCTTTTACACCTTTGTTGCAACAGAGCTCCAAGAATGGAAACTTGGGCCACTTTCTTAACCCGACTGTGGGTACGGTGGTAAAAGAGGGGTGGGTTTGGAGAGCCAGCTCCTGGCTTGGGGGCCTGTTATTACTTACGGGGGCCTTGACTGGGTCAGGCAAGGGAAATAGGTCAGAAAAGCCTTCAAACTGGTCCTGATGGGGCATAAGCCCAGCCATTGACCACCTAGCCCCAGCAACCAAACCACAGTCACCCTCTTCAACCATCCTAGGCTCCAATAGACGAGCTCCTTGGCCAACAGTTCATCTACAGATCGTCCTGGCCCTCAACCCCTATGCAAGCTGCGAAGAGGAGTTGTGTACTTCTGCTCCACACCTTAAGATGATAACACAGCTCCCCGGAACCTGTTGACTTGGCTTCCAAATTGGAGGTTAAAGAAGGAATGAGTGAGGGACCCATTCATTCAACCAAAGTTGTCTTTTGTTGTTTGTTTCCATGAAGAAAATAAAGAGGAAATACTGGCTTCTGGGGATCAAAGTGGGAGTATATAGGAAGGTCATTTGGATAGTGTGGTAAGCCTGGAAATCAGAGTACCTTTAGTGTGTAAGTCACTCCTACTGTGTTACTCCTATATTGGCCACTCCTATATTTTTATCATCCTATCCTCAACACAATTACGGCATCATCCCCTGTTTCACAGACCAGGAACCTGGGGTTCTGAATCTGTGGTTTGCCCAGGATCACCTTGCTAATGAATGAGCCACATAGCCAAAAATCACACTCCCAGTCCTCTGACCTTAGTCCCCCGGCTCTCTCCCCTCCACCATGGTTGCCTCTTACTTTATACTTTATCTCAGAGGCAAGGGAGCCATCAAGAGCTTTCAAAGGGGAAATGCCAGCCTGACCTAAAAATAGCTTATAGCGCACTTAGTCTGCTACACTCTGCTAAGCACTTTACACAGATTACCTCTTAATCCTCCCCCAAACCCTATGGTTAGCGTTACCTCCATTTTGCAGATGAGGAAACAGACTTAAGAGAGACTGTGACCTGTTGCAAGTCACACAGCTAGTTGGTGGTGGAGCCAAAACTGGAGCCCAGGTAGTCTGACTGCAGCATGCAGATCCTCACCCCCGCCCTGCACTCTACCACTAGTAAGGGGGCAACAAAGGGAGGGAGGTGGAGGGGAGGGGGGTGGCCCCTGTAAAGGTCAAGTTAGTAGGACTTGACAACTCATTGAACTTGGGAGAAGAGGGAGGAAGAGCAGTAAAGGGTGTGCCAGTGAATCAGATAACTTGGGGGCCCCTTTCTTGGACCTGTTCACCCTGTTGGGTGAGCTGAGATGTCATCCAGACAGAGGCACTGTTTGGATGGTGTGCCGGTTTCAATGTATTATGTCCCCAAATATGCAATTATCTTTGATGTAATCTTGTGTGGGCAGACCTATCAGTGTTGATTAGATTGTAATTCTTTGAGTATTTCTGTGAAGATGTGCCCCACCCAGCTATGGGTGATGACTCTGATTAGATAATTTCCATGGACGTATTGGCCTGCATATTCAAGGTGGGTCTGAATTAAATTACTGGAGCACTATATAAGATCAGACAGAAGGAGCAAGCTGCCACAGCCAAAAGGGACACTTTGAAGAAAGCACAGGAGCTGCAGATGAGAGACAGTTTGAAGATGGCCATTGAAAGCAGACTCTTACTCTGGAGAAGCTAACAGAGGACAGACACCCCAAGAGCAACTAAGAATGACACTTTGAAGAGGAGCCGCAGCCTAGAGAGAAACATCCTGGGAAAAACCCATTTTGAAACCAGAACTTTGGAGCAGACACCAGCCACCTACCTTCCCAACTAACAGAGGTTTTCCGGATGCCATTGGCCATCCTCCAGTGAAGGTACCTGTTTGTTGATGCCTTATGTTGGAGACTTAAAGGCCTTAAGACTGTAACTTTGTAACCAAATAAATCCCCTTTAATAAAGCCAATCCATTTCTGGTGTTTTGCATTCCGGCAAGCAGATAGTCCGTGCTCAGGCGCCCTCCCCCACCTCTGCCCCATCCCTGGGTGAGGGGTGTCATCTCTCTCCCAAGATAACAGGGCCGCCCCGGCCCTCCTCCTGTGGCTATTCTGGGCTGCTCTCTGATCCCCCTCTCTCCCTCCAGCCCCTGCTTCAGCCCTTCTCCTGAGAGTAGCTGAGTGGGAAAAGGCCAGCCCAGTTACATAACCCTGTGGCTGGGACCCTGGGAGGACAGGCCAGAGAGCAGATGCTCAGCCCCTCCCTCACCAGCAGCACTGGAAATCTGCAGCTGGAGCCCAGCCTCGGGCCAGCCCAGCGTGGCGGCAGCCACAGCTCCGGACGGGGCCTCGGGATCCTCTGGATCTGCGCTGAAGGTGAAGGGAGCCAGCCCAGCTTCACCTGGGCAGGGGGCTGGCAGCCCCATTCCCCAGCTCCTGGCCCCTGTAGAAGGTGACCCTTGGCACTTGGTGGGGACTAGGTGGGAGGAATCGGGGAAGTTCTCCCTACCCCCCTGGCTGCACCTTGGGAGGTTTTTGCAGAGCTAAATGACTTTATGGAGTTGGTACCCAGGATGGAGACCCCAACCCCTTGTTTGATGGATTCTTGCTGCTGAAGTGTCTCTGCTGGGTTTTTGCTGTTTTGCTGAGAGGTCAGTGAATGGTGTTTGTAGTGCTTTACAGTGACTAAAAATTATCTACTTGCACATTTACCTTTTAAAAGTGTCTTTCACAGAGACTGGGAGGACCTGATTTACTAATAGCCAGTTAGGAAGGGAAGGAGAGGTGGGGTGGTGGCTGCCCTATCAGGAGAAGGGGGAAATCAAAGGCTTATAGCAACTGGGAAGCTCACTGTTGAACAGCACAATGACACTCTGCCTCTCAGAATCAGAGCTCCATTGGAGTAGAGCCCTTCTGGGAAAAGCATTCAGCCCTCCCTCCATGGTGGTCTCCATCAGCCTTTCAGCCGAGGGGCACTCTCAGACTAGGAGGAGCCCTCCTCACCCTGCGCATCCCAGCTGCTCTGGCTGAAGCTAACAGCTCTGTGGCACTCACCTGGTAGGCACCTGGGAGCCAAGAGCAGGTATGTCTCCCACTGTTCCCAGCTCAGCAGACCAGAGGTGGAGGGCAGAAGCCCAGTGCCCACCTTTCATGGAGAAAAGAGATGAATGGAAACATGGGCTTCTCCCTTCTCCTATGTGCTAATCAGCAGAAGCAACCACAAGGCTGTATTAAATGCCTGAGAGTATTACCTGCACACATTTTGCTTTCCGCACTTTGAAGTCTTAATGCAGAGGATACAGAGACCACAGACAGGAAACGCATGGAATCCCAGGGTAGGGAGAGGTGGGAGAACAGACACCTGGACCCGAAGGCAAAGGTGGCGGCTCAGTTCCCAGTGCTGCCTCTAGCAGCTATGTGACCTTGAACAAGCCAGTTAACTGTTCAGCTTCAATTTCCTCTCTGTAAAATTGATGATTAATAATATCTACCAAGCAGGGTGGTTGGAAAGATTGTTGGAATAATCCAAAGTGCCTTGGAAGAAGCCAAACCTAGATGTGAGTAGATAAAATACTTCCAAATCAGGGGTGAAACTAGGAGTTCTACTTCCAAATAGGGTTGCGTAGGAGAAGTTCTCTGCCTCACATCACCCTAATGGAAGAGCTTAGGTTTGACTTTTTCCTCCACAAAACCTGGGGGGAGGGCCCTCATCTCACCTACACTTCTCCCCTGCGGCTGCCTGGTGGGAAGTGGTGGGTGGGCAGCTCCTGACAGCCCCTGGCCATGGTCCTACAAGTGCCTGAAGTGTGCGGCAGCTCCCACCCTGCAGGCCTCAGGGCCACCAGCACAACCTGGGCGCTTCCCAGAGGTCCCTGATAATAAGGACACCATTTGACCCTTTACAAAGTTAAGTCTGCATCTGTTATTTACTAGGAAAAAAGAGGTTACAATTCAAATCCTAGCTCTGTCCTGTGACCCTATGTTAGTCAATCCATGTCACTGGGTCTCCATTTTCTCATCTGTAAATTGAGAGGTGGAACTTAGTCAGTGGTTCTTAAGCTTTTGATGGTTATGGACCCCTGGAAAAAGATGATGAAAGCTGTGGACTCACCCCAGGAAAAATACACAAAAGCATTCAGGGAGTTAGCAGAGCCCCTGAAGCCCATCCAAAGATGCTACAGGGTGCACGGGCCTCTCGTGAAGGGCACCCAGACTAGATGACCCCTGTGAGCTTCAAAGACTTTTCATCCTCTTAACTCCTCCTCTTCCCTCTTGGGAGCTTGTGGGACAGAGCAGGGCTACGCAGCAAGATGTGAGAGCATAAGAAAAAGGGCCAGCATCTGAAGCAGAAACGAGTTAATCAAAATAAACCACACTGAGCCAACACGGACCTGTTAGACAAGCAAGTCTGCTCCATGGCTAAATAAGCAGCAGGTAGCTGGCCCTGGGAAACAGTTCTCTATCCTCAGCGTCACACTGAGGCACTGTGTCCTGAACACAAAGCTGGGCAAGGGGCCAGGAGAGCGCTCCCAAAATACGGAACAGGCTGCATCCCTGACGTAAAAAATGTGCCACTGAAAGGAGAGAGAGAGAGAGAGAGAGAGAGAGAGAGAGAGAGAGGGAGGGAGGGAGGGAGGGAGGGAGGGAGGGCCCAACTGCTGATGTCAGCATAATTGCTCCAACTGACGCGCTCTCAAGTTGAACTGCTCTGTCTTCTAGGCATGGGATTTGGCTCCCCATGAAGCAGTTTTCCTCCTTCCCTCGATTTCCTTCATCCCTCCCTCCCTCCCTTCCTTCCTTCCTTCCTCCCCTTCCTACTTCCTTCTACAAATATTTATCTTGTGGCTATTACATGCCATGCACTGTCCCAGGTACTAGGGATACAGAAATGAACAAAATCAGCAAAAATAACTGTCCTTATGAAGGTTACATTTTAGTAGACAGAGATTGATAATAAATAATCAAGAAAAATATATGAAGTGTCAGATGGCAACAAATGATATGCAGGAAAATAAATTAGGGACGAGGGATGGAGAGTGATGGGGGAGGAAACTGCACTACCTGTTTGAAATAGGGTATTATGTGAAGGCCTCACCAATGAAGTGATATTTGAACAGCAACTTAATGGAGGTGAGAAGCAACGCGTGCAGATGTTCAGGGGGAACGTTTTCCTGGCAGAGGGAAGGCCCTGAAGCAGGATCGTGCCTTGTGTGGGTATGCGCTGCCGAGATTGTAGCAGAGTGAGGGAGACAGGTAAGCTCTGGGGTCAGAGAGGTAACAGGGCCTTTGTGAAGACGTTTGACTCTGAGACAGATGGGCAGCCACTGCAGGGAGTCGAGAGAGGACTTGTATGATCAGATGTAGGTCTGAAGGAATTTTCTGGCTGCTGTGTTAAGAAAAACAAGAATAGGCCAGATCATTAACTGAGAATGAGGATAAGGGAGGAGATAAGGAGGTTTAAGAAGAAGAAGGTGTACAGTGGTCACTCCAGAGAATAGTTAAGTGAACCAAGGAGTCTGGCAGAATTGACAGGGTCCATTTGGAGTCAGGGGTCACTGTTAGTGGCCCTCAATTTAAAGTCAGCATAGTTTTGTATTTTTCCACAGTCATATTCAGCTGTCAGGCACAAAATGGGTGGAAAATTTATTTAACCAGGGTTCTATACTGCTAGGGAGTTGCAATGAAGTGAAGGAGGATGTGAGTGTGTATGCAAGGGAGTGATTATAAGGATATAACTCTTCGGCTGGATAAGGAAGAAAGTGATAACATGAGAGGGGTGATAAGATGGTGCAAAGGTGGTGGGAAAATGGATAATAGATCTCAGTGGTGCTGAAGAATTGGGTGTTGGAGCATTAGAGGGAGTGAGCTGATGGGATAGGAGGTTGTATTTGTTAGAGTCTGCTAGTCAATAAAACAAGTAGACCTGAGAATTTAAGACTCAAGCACAACAGATGTTTATTCCTTACTGGCAAAACACTTCAGAGCAAGGGTTCCTCCTGCTCAGCAGACAGTTCTCTTCTCTGCAGTAGTTCAGGGACCCAGGCCCCTTCTATCCTGTGGCTCTGCCATTTCTTTATCATCTGTATGCATTCAGGAGAAGAGAAAATAGAGAACTCACTTCTTAGAAGCCCAGAAGTGATTCTCATCATTTCCATTCACATTTCATTACCAAGAACTAGTCTCTGGGTCTATGGCGGAAAGGGTTGGGAAATGCCCTTCGCTGGGCAGCAACTTCTCAAGGATAATGATACAAGGGAAGGTATAGTGTAAATTCTGGTAGACAATTAGCCATCTCTGCCACAGAAGTGGTGATGAGAGAGTGGGATGCTTGCACTTCAGAGTATAAAGGGGTTGCAGTTACTGGTCCAGAGAATGATACAGGAATGAGTTACTGAAGTTAGGGAGGTCAAAATCATTGGAAGAGTGGCAGGCAAGGATCAGGGAGGGCCGGCAGGGACTGGAAGAATGGATATTGCACTCACCAAGAATTATACCTGGAGCAGTGTCAGAGAGTGACGGTGAGTCAGGGTGAAAACCACTAAGTATAAGGGGAATGGGCTGATGGAATCTTTCCCTCGAGGAAGTGTTTCCTAATCTTGTCCCTTTATTTTTTGTGACCTGAGTTCCATGGTCTTCAAGGAAGTGATACTCTTGCCCTTCACAAGGTGCTTCCAAGGTCACCATACTCCTTTCCTTTCATACTCCTGACAGGTTTCTGATAAAAGCTGAGGCTGCCACATGCCAGGCTCTGCTAATGTTTCTCTAAGAAATGCTACTACAGCTGGCCTTGTGCCTTCACCCTCTTTTGGTAACCATTCATTCCCCCACCCTCCCTCGTTTCTTCACTCTCCAGGCCATAATAAATAACTTTAGTCTGAACTGTATGGCCATTAGGGAATTGCTGGAGGAAAGTCTTTCACTCTGTGAAAAGAAATTATAAAAGATGAGATGAACAATTATTTCCCATGAGGGTAGAATAAGGAAATGGGCATAAACTTCAGCAGAATAAAATCAGGGAAGATATTAGGAAGGACTTCCTAATCTGGAGAAGTTGGGACCTTTGAACTTGAAGCAGTTTTCTCTAATAATTTTTAAGAAAGAATTTGCATTTTTCAGAGAGAAGTATAGCACTGAGAATAACACAACTCAGAAGGAAATGGCTCTCAAAGAACTTCTCAAAATGCCTTTTCCCCAAGACTTTACGAAAGGAAATAACCAAACTTTGACTATCACACACCTAGTCTTAGAAAATCTAGGCTCTGAGGTAGGGCTCAAAGCTTTCCTTCACATCTCTCCTGGCATCCGAGGAGGTTAAAGACCTTGGGAGTCAGAGAAAGCCATGCTTTCCCAAGGGCAGTACAATTAACACCTCTCTCTGACTGCGGAAGTGTGAAAAGAGATGCTCCAAATGAGCCCCCGTATTAACATTCTTAGCAAAGGGTCAGATTGCTCTTGTTTGCTTGTACTGACAAGAAGGCCTGGGTTGAGCTGGGTAATGATTGGAGAACTTGCTCTTGGGCTGCATCTGGAGCTGTCACTCTTCTGTAGCCTCCAACACTTAAGTCAGCTGCCTTAGCCTCAAGCCTATCCTCTGCCCTCCCAACGGGGGTCTGGGAGCCTGCTGAGAACAGAGTTCTTGCCTTTAATCCTCAGAAATGGAACATTTCGTTAACTTACATTTCCCCCCTATCAATTCATCTCGTAAGGGGATCCCACTTGCAAGCAGAAAACTGGCAAAGGAGACCCCCAGGGAGGGTGAGACCATCACCTTAACTGTCTGCCCTCCTCTTGGGTCGTTCTGCCCCAGGTGGCATCCCCTTTGGATATCAAGGGCCATTTCTGACCTTACCTTATGTTCCAAATAAACCTATTTCTTTAATTTATTTTCTCTTTGGTTCAGATAAAAGAATGCTAACATTTTCCAAGATACTCTTCTAAGAAACTAAGTAGAAACAAATCAGCAGGCATCTGTCTGTGAGTCAGTCTCCCACCTGAGGTCTAAGCAGAATAGGGCTCAGGTGCACAGCTTCCAGGCACAAGGGCCCTGCTTCCTTTCCTCGCTTCAGCCCTTTTCCATCCTTGGGTATGTCCTCCTCTCCCTTCCCTTCTTTGCCTCTTCCTTCCAGGGATAAGACCACTGGCAGGGCCCTGAAGAGGGTGCCCAGGCCTAGGTGGACACTGAAGGATGGGTGAGTGGATGGAGATGCCATGCTCCGGTGGAGAATGCATCCTTCACACCCACATTCCCAGATGAGAGGCAGGAGCCTTGCAGCCTAGGCCCAATTTCACAGCCTGCGGTGAGATCTGCAGGAGATCAGTTTCTCTCCCTGAGCCCCTTCTCTTCCAGTCTGCCCATTGTTCTGGGTGCTCATCAGGGTCCTTCATAACCCTGATACTCTGCAGGCAGACCCACCTTCCCCAGCCTTGCCACAGCCGGACAAGTAGGGAGCCAAACCCATCACGTTGAGATGTTGACCCTCATTTCCAATTGCTGCCCCCCTTTCCAAAAAACCCTTAAGCAAGATCTGCCTGTTCTCCATTCCTTGGTTGTTTGCCAAGACAGCCACAGGCAAGGAACAGTCACACAAACACTTCTTCTGTTCTCTATGCCCTGCATTCATCCACCCCCACCCCGCTGCAAGAACCACCAAAGGAGAACAGAGGCAGCCCAGGCAGGGTCACTAAGCGGCCTGGGGCTATGGGCTGCAAGATTCTTATTGAGGCTGGGCCCTGAGCAGCACAGGAAGGCACAGTGCAGCAGGACACCCAAGGCTTCATCATAAAACTCAGTTCCTGCCTGTGGCTGGGTTGAGGTGCAATCCAGGACAGACACAGCCCGGGGAAAAACACAAGCCACACAGCAAAAACGGGAACGTGGTAAATAAAATGGACAGCA
>PVKY010009057.1:0-13592 GCA_004027775.1 Bradypus variegatus
TTCAATTTTATTGAGATATATTCACATACCATACAGTCATCCCCAGTGTGTACAATCAGTTGTTCACAGCACCATTATATAGTTGTACATTCATCACCACGTTCAATTTTGAAGATTTTTGTTACCATACACAGAAGAGAATAAGAATAAAAGTTAAAGTGGAAAAGTGGAAAAGAACACCCAAAACATCCCACCCACCAGCCCTCATCCCTGCCTGTTGTTCATTTACTTTTTGTCCTCATTTTTCTACTCATCTGTCCGTACACTGGATAAAGGGAGTGTGAGCGACAAGGTTTTCACAGTCACACAGTCACACTGTGTAAGCTATATAATTACACAATCATCTTCAAGAATCAAGGCTACTGGGTTGCAGTTCAACAGGTTTGGTTATTTCCTTCTAACTACTCCAATACACTAAAAACTAAAAAGGGGTATAAGAATTTTTTTTTTACGAATTTAAAAAAGTTATTTATTTATTTAGAGCAGATGTAGGTTTCCAGAAAAATCAAGCAGAAAGTATAGAGTTCCCATACCTGCCTACCCCCCCAGTAATTCCTATTATTAACATTTTGCATTTGTTTGGTTCATTTGTTATAATTGATGCACCAATATTATTATATTATTATAGTTTCCATTTGGGTTTACTCTTTGTGTTGCACAATTCAGTGGTATTTCTTCTTTAAATGTTTATTGTGGTAACATACATACGACATAAAATTTCCCATTTTAACCACTTTTAAGTATACAATTCAGTGGTGTTAATTGCATTCACGATGTTGTGCTACTATCATGGCCATCCATTACCAAAACTTTTCCATCCCCCTAACCAGAAACTCTGTAATGATTAAATAGTCCCCACCCCCACCCCTGGTAACCTGTATTCTAATTTCTGTCTCTATGAATTTGTGTAATCTATTATTTCATATAAGTGAGATCATGCAATATTTGCCCTTTTGTGTATGGCTTATTTTAATCAACATGAGGTCTTCAAAGTTCATGTACCAGCACTTCATTTTTTTCCATGGCTGAATTGTATTCCATTGTGTGTGTGTGTGTGTATATATATATATATATACACCACATTTTGTTTATCCATTCATCTGTTGATTGACTCATGGGTTGCTACCTTCTTTTGGCCATTAGTGAATAATGTGCTATAAATGTTTGTGTGCAAATATCTATTCGAATCCCTGCTTTCAGTACTTTTGGGTGTATATCCAGAAGTGGGACTGCTGGGTCATATGGTAATTTTGTGTTTAACTTTCTGAGGAACCACCAAACTGTTTTACACAGCGACTACACCATTTTACATTCTCTCCAACAATGCACAAGTGTTCTTATACCTCTGCAGTCTTGCCAACACTTGTTATTTTCCACTTGAGAATAATAACTTTTCTAGTGGGTGTGAAGTGGTTTGTTTGCATTTCCCTAATGGCTATTGAAGTTCTCTACAGGCTAGCACCTGAGCATCTTTTCATGTGCTTATGGGCCATTTGTTTGTCTTTGGAGAAGTGTCTATTCAAGTCCTTTGCCTCCTTTTTCTAAAACTTTTTACATTAAAATGATTTCAGACTTACAGGACAGTTGCAAAAATAGTACAGACTCCCTTCACAGCACTCCAGCATACTGCACCTCTCCTCCACAGATACCCAGATCCATCAGTTTTAACATTTTGCCACGTTGCCATATTATTATATTATTTATCTTTTTATCTATTTATCTGTCATGTGGACATTTGAGAACAGGTTATACCATACATCATACTCCTTGAACAGATAATACTTCCTTGTACATTTCCTATGAACAAGGATATTCAGTTATGAATATTCTCTGCATATTTTTTTGCATATTCTCTTATATTTTCTTTGTGGTTACCATGGGGCTTAATTACATTAAATGTAGTTATCAAGTTCAAGAAATTTAATGTTGATACAAAGCTTACATTCTATATTCCAATTTTTTCTCATGTCCCAATAATGGTCTTTTGAGCCTTTTTTCCTCCATTTTTAGATCTCATCCTGTATCATATTTTGCATTTAATTGTCATTATCTCTTTAGTTTCTTTCTTGTTCTCTGATTGTAGAAACATATGTACAGCATAAATCTTCCTATCTCAACCCCTCCCAAGCTTACTATTCATTGGGATTAATAGTACCCTCACCACTACCCATTGTTAGAACTTTCCCTTCACCCCAAACAGAAACCCTGTATTCATTTTGCAATAACTCCACATCACATTGCCCCTTCCCCCACCCCTGGTAACCTGTGCTTGACTTCCTGTCTCTATGAGTTTGCATATTCTCTGATAATTTATTTGTGGTTACCATGGGGCTTAAATTTAGCATCTGAAATCTATAACAATCTTGTTTGTTTTGGTACTAACTTAACAATTTCAGTAGCACACATAGACTATGTTTCTGTATCCCTCAGATTCCCTTCCTTTACGTAATTCTTGTCACAAATTACATAATTATACATTATGAGTCCAAAACTATTGATTTATCAGTACATTTCATGCATCTGCCTTTTAGACCTTGTAGGAAGTCAAAAGTGGAGTTACAGATCAAAAGTACGACAGTACTGGTATTTCTATTTAGCCATGCCTTGATCTTTACCAGAGATCTTTGTTTCTTCATGTGACTTCAGTCAGTTGTCCAGTGTCCTTTCCTTTCAACCTGCAGACCTCCCTTTAGCATTTCTTGTAAGGCCAGTCTAGTGGTGACAGACTCCCTCAGCTTTTGTTTATCTGGGAATGTCTTAATTCTTCCTTCATGTTTGAAAAACAGTTTTGCCAGATTCATTCGCCAACAGCAGGGTTAAAATTTTCAGCATGCGAGAAGTTCGGTCAATATGAAATATTCCACCATTACTAGAAGCAGAATTCTCACATCATGTTTTGTTGTGTGCTGTCAAATTTTCTCCTTTATTTCTGCATCTGTCTTAGTATGTATTTCCTTTGCAGTATGATTTAAGTAGTGTTAAAGTCAGTTGCTGCTGATTCTCTCCTTTTATGTTTTAGCAAGTCTCTGTTTCTTTGTCTGATCACTAATTAGTTTCTTTCCCTTTTTATTCTGAGGCCTTTTGATGTTATGTTTGATTATAAATTTATAATAATTCATTAGTGTTCAATATATTTTCTGTATTGTTTATTAACTTCATTTGTTCTCAATATGTTTAACATTTTAACTTCTTAACAATTCTAGCAATTGCTATGGATTCTTTAAAAGTTATGAATAGTAATATAAAAAATATATTCAAAAGATTTTGAAAAATCTAAACTGAAAGGCTCACAGTCTGGGGAGAAAATATCACATTCATGATGTCTTGATTTGGACTTTTTTCCCAGTCTCAAAGCTGTAAGCTAATAAATTCCCATTGTTTAGCCCCTCCCCTTCTCTGATTCTTCAGCAGTATCCGTTGTTAAGAGTTTGACATGTATCGTCCTGGACTTTTTTCACCATGGGCATGTGTGTGTCCACTTATTTTTTCCTCTTAAAATCATGTATAATACTTTCCATTCTGTATTTCAAATAGCTTATTTCATGAGAAATGCCTCATTGTATGATTTTTATTATTCAATTTCATAATTAAAAATTATGGATTGATTGTCATTTAAGTTATGTACAGTTTTCTTTAATTATAAACAGTATTACTATGAACATCTTACTGTCTGAAATTTAAAATATTGGTTTGAATATTTCCAAAGCATCAATTATTAGAAGCAAAATTCTAAACTAGACTATAACTACATTTTTAAAAACTTGCTCTAAATAAACTTGAACAAGTTTACACTGCTAGGAGTAGTGTACATTATTCTCCATGTCTCTATACCTTTAACAACAATGGATTTTATTGGTATTTTTATTTTTGATAGTCTAATAAGGGGAAAATGCTATCCCATTTTTGTAGTTCTTTGACTATTAGTGAAATCAAGCAACATTTCAAATGTTTATTTGCCATTTGTATTTCTTATGACAGTTGTCTGTGTGCATTCTCAACCCTATTTTTTTCCATGCATGTCTTTATTTTATTACTCATCTAACCATACATACACTGGATAAAGGGGGTGTTAGTCACAAGCTTTTTACAATCACATGGTCATAAGATAAAAGCTATATAGTTATACAATCATTATCAAAGACCAAGGCTACTGGGTTATAGTACAACAATTTCAAATATTTCCTTCTAGCTATTCTAATACACTAGAAACTAAAAGAAACCCCTTTTTTCTTGATTTGTAAGTTATAATAAATGAAAGGATAAAAGTTATATAATTATATCATTAGATGTCCCAAAGAATTTTGTAAAATTCAGCCATCATTCCTGATTTAAAACTAAATGATCATTCCTGATTAAAAACTAAATGATACACTTTTGGATTTGGTGGAGGAGTCAAGTGGTCAAAAGAACCCCCGTAGATAACCATAAAACACTGGATCAAATTTTTAAAAACTTAAAAGCCACTGCTATTTTAAAACACTTAGGAAATGGACAAAAGGTGGAGGATATTGTTTCAAATAATTGTCCTTGTAAGAGGCAAGGACTGCTAGTTTGATGCCTATTGGCCTGAGGCCACTGCCCAGGCTTCATGGCTACAGCTGTAGAATATGGCGATGGGAGAAACCACAGCCCTCGTGACGAAAGGCTCCAGGCGTCAGAGTTCAGGGCTGGGTAAGCAGCTGCACATTCAGTCAGGGCAGTTCTGGCAGCAGGAGACCCTCAGGAGAGCGACCCAGGTTCAGAGGTAAACTTCCCAGTCACCTGCTAAAGTCTTCAGAGAGAGCACTTGGGGGTTCCGGCACAAAAGCAGGCAGAGACCAGAAACAATCTGTTCTTGAAAATGAGAGTTTCATGGAACCAGATCTGTGAGTTTGATGCTTTTCATGTATATATTCTCCAAAAAAAAAAGGTGCAGCTGGGATGGTAGAAAGCTGAAGCCAGATGGATTTGTCAGGTGCAGCCAGAAATCAGCAGCGAGTCTAATCCTAGAAGCAAGTTCACTACAGAGAGGGTTAACCCCAACTCTGCCCAAATCCCTGCTGACTTCCATTGACCTATGATGTTTCCTTCACTTTTTTCTCTTTGACATTGTATTAGCTGTCCTAGCTGTGCAGCAAGAGAAGAAGAAGAAAAAAAGGTGTAAAGATTGGAAAGGAAGATGTAAAGCTGCCTTTTTTATTTATAGATGAGATGTTCATCTATGTAGAAAACCCTAAGAAATGTACAAAAAAGTTACTAGCACTAAAGAGTAGCAAGGTTGAAGGATACAAGATCATTATACAAATATCAATTACATTTCTATACACAATCAGAAATCGAAAAAAAAAATTAGGTGGACTTTATCAGAATTAAAACTTTACTCTTCAAAGATACCATTAAGAAAATGAAAAAGGGAGCTACAGACTTCTATGTAAAATGTTCAGATAATTCTTACAACTCAATAATAAGAAGACCACCTAATTTAAAAGTGGACAAATGATTTGAATAGAAACTTCACAAAGACTATATGTACCTGGCCAAAAAAAAAAAAAAAGCATAAGAAAAAGTGTTCAATATCATTAATCATTAGAGCAATGCACATTAAAAACATGGTGAAATACCGCTACAACCTACACCAGAATGGCTAAAATTTTAAAAAGGGGAAAATACTAAGTGTTGGTGAGCACATGGAATGAAATGTGTTACAGCTACTTTAGGAAACAGTTGGGCAGTGTCTTATAAAGTTAAGTTTACTTAACTTATAAAGTTAAACATATACTTGATGTAACTTAGCAATTTCATTCCTAGGTATTTACCCAAGAGAAATCGAAACTTACGCCCATACCAAGACCTATCCAAATATGCACAATAAAAAATACACAAAAATCTATATAATAAATACAGAGCATTTAGCAGAAGACATTAAAGGAATCCTCTTTCTGATTAGGAACAAGGTAGGAGTACCCACTGTCGCTAGTACTAGATGCTGTATAATTATTTCAAGTTCAGAAAAATATATATTTTTGTTAATGTACAAAGACCAGGGCATGTAGCATTTACCTGGCCTCTTTCTGGGAATTCTAGAATGCACACTCTGGTAGAAGACAGTGCCCCTATAGCCTCTCCCTCTCCTGCCAACATTGCTTCTGTATCCTTGGCAAACCCTACATCCTGCTGTCCCTGGAGGGGAAGGGTTATGTCTTTCTCAGGTAGGGCTATAAGAATACATACCAGAAGCCGTGGTTCTCTTACAAGATTATTACTTGTGTCAACATCACAGTCATCCTGCTTAACATAGGAGTTCCTTCTACTTCTGAAAGACCTACTTACCTGTGTTACAATGTATACACAGACCAGTCTCCATGACCCAATGTATATAAAAGTAAGGCAAGAAATCACTTCTCTTCTCCCATGATCTCCCAAAGCAAAAACCAACAAATCACATCTAAAGCTCGGCCAGTCTTCACAGTGACCCCAGTCTCAGGGAAGTTGCTGGCTAGAAATAGAAATACGAAATTAGTTGTGCGTTATGGAAACTAAACCTAGATTACCAGAATCAGCTTGGTGAGAACTCAGTGAAAGCAGTTAGAGCTCTATCACTGCTGAGAAAAACAGTCTTCAGGACCTTTAAACAACCAGCCCTGAGCACAAAGGGCTCAGTGTGGTGCTTCAGCAGCCCTGGGACTGCTGAGATGGTCTATGGAGTATTATCGGGGGGTCCTCAAGACTGTCATCAAGGAATAAGGAAAAGACCACCTGAACTACCGAAAAAGGCTGAGCTTATTTGTTGGCCAGGTAGCAGAACACAAAAGGGAAGACTTTCACTTAACAGTTTGCTGAGTGGTACAAGTCTGTGATTTGTAAGAGTTAGGAAACGATGGTTATGCTCATTTTAATTAGGACTGAAAAGTAGCATTAGGTATAGAGTGGAGTGATTCCATGGCTGTGTACACAGTTGGTTTAAAGTTTGTTGGTCAAGAAAAGAGTTGAGGTAGATCTGTAAGGATCTGGCCATGATTTCTCAAATTGCATAGTCATTTATTGGCGGTCACAAGCAATTGTGATGAAACACTACATTCACTATTGATATGTCCTACACAAGAGGTGCTGTAAATTGAAAATTTTAAATTTTATATTGATATCTGGGGTGGGGGGTTTGCACTAATTATAGAAATTAATAGGGCTTGGATTAGTAAGGCACCATTTTGGGGACTCTTTTAAGTTGGTGGGGGCCTAGATTATGTTTGTGTTTTCCATTGCTGAAAGCCTAGAAATTCTGGCATAAATATTCTCTAATAAGTATTTATTAATGAATGGGAAAACTAATTCAGGTGTATTTCACACATGGTTTTTTAACTTTTTTTTTTAGAACTATGTTTTTTTCTTTATTAAAGAAGTTATGGGTTTACAGAGCAATCATGCATAAAATACAGGCTTCCCATGCACCACCCCACCACCAACACCTTGTATTGGTATGGAACATTTGTTACAATTGATGATAGCACATTTTTATAAATGTACTGTTAAAGTCCTTAGTTTAACTTAGGGTTCACTGTTGGTATAGTTGTAGTTCTGTAGATTTTTTAAAAATTTTTACTGTGTTGCATATACACACACACACACACAATATAACATATCTCCTTTTAATCATATTCAGAAATATATTTCAGTACTGTTTTTTAATGCAATTTTATTGAGATATGCTGAGATACCATATATTCCATCCAAAGTATGCAATCAGTGGCTCACAGTATCATCATACAGTTACTGTTCATCACCACAATCAATTTTGAAACATTTCCATTACTCCAAAATAAAGGAAAAAATATTTAAAAATTTAAAAAGAAATAAAAAAGAACACCCAAATCATCCCATACCCCTTATACCCTGCCTATTATTTATATATTTTTTGTCATTTTATTACTCATCTGCCCATATACTGGACAGAGGGAGTGTCAGTCATTAGGCTTTCACAATCACACGGTCCCACAATAAAAGCTATATAGTTATATAATCATCTTCAAGAATCCAGTCTATGGGATTACAGTTCAACAGATTCAGGTATTTCCTTCTAACTATTCTGATATACTAGAAACTAAAAAGGAATGTCTATATAATGTGTAAGAATAACCTGCAGATTGACCTCTTGTCAGTGCTATTTTAAATCAATATTTTATATTGATTCCTGTACTAGGGATTCTCCAGACTGAGTGACTGCTCTCTCCATCCATTCCTTTGTCCTCCTAGAGAAATAGAGAAAGACGGAAGGACATTGCCACGTGGGCTGTAAGGTTGATCACTCTCAGAGGGAGTACTCTGGACATGGTTTCTATCGGTGTGAGTGGTGACAGGTTAGACAATAATTGTAGCAATGGTGAAAGAATGGTTGCATATTGTTCCTGTTTACAGAGCCAACACTGCCTGTGATGCTTCTTTGAACATTCTTTGGTCTGGCACATAGAGCAGGTCTTAGGAGTAAGTTTTCCAGATTGTAACAACAGATGTAGTATGTACTGATGGAATGGGAAAGTCGGCCATGTAAAGGAAGGCTTGGCTGGGATGGTATGTAAGTTCTAAGTGTTTGAAGAACAGGGGACTGAGTCCCCCACCAGCTTTGGCAGAATTGCTCAGACTGCCCCAGGAACTCAGTTCTGACTCAGATTTTTCTCTCTGCAGCAGAACCAAAGCCAGAGATCCAGCCCTGTCCTTTCTGCCCTCCGGATTTCCTCCGACAGAAATTCCCCGTGCGGCACGTGCTGTGCAGCCACCCGCCATGGACCTTCACATGCTTGTGTGCAGAAACGCACGCCCAGCCTGAGGCGCCCCAGCGGCGGCTCCCTGAGCAGAGTTCCTGGAGCGAGAAAGCTGGAAGTCAAGAGGGAGAAGGCGCCAGCCTCTTGTTTGGAAGGACAAAGAAAAGGACTTTGGGAGCGTTCTCCAGGTCACCCCAAAGGCAGCCAGTCAGTTCTGAGAACAGCGTCAAAGGGGTGGAAATAGAGTCCAGCCCAGCTCAGAGGGGGAGCCCTGAGGAAACAGACAAACTGTTGGAGAGGATAGAAGTCTTGGGATTTGGAACAATTAATTGTGGGGAGTGTGGACTAGGCTTCAGCAAGATGACAAATCTCCTTAGTCACCAGAGGATACACTCAGGGGAGAAGCCGTATGTGTGTGGGGTGTGTGAGAAGGGCTTCAGTCTAAAGAAAAGCCTTGCCAGACACCAGAAGGCACACTCAGGGGAGAAACCGATTGTGTGCAGGGAGTGTGGGCGAGGATTTAACAGGAAGTCCACCCTCATCATACACGAGAGGACACACTCAGGCGAAAAGCCATATATGTGCAGTGAGTGTGGGCGAGGCTTCAGCCAAAAGTCAAACCTCATCATCCACCAGAGGACACACTCGGGGGAGAAGCCGTATGTGTGCAGGGAGTGTGGGAAAGGCTTTAGCCAAAAATCGGCTGTCGTTCGACACCAGAGGACACACTCAGAGGAGAAGAGCATTGTGTGCAGTGATTGTGGGCTGGGCTTCAGTGACAGGTCGAACCTCATCTCACACCAGAGGACACACTCAGGGGAGAAGCCTTATGCGTGCAAGGAGTGTGGGCGCTGCTTCAGACAGAGGACCACCCTCGTCAATCACCAGAGGACACACTCGAAGGAGAAGCCTTACGTGTGCGGGGTGTGTGGGCACAGCTTCAGCCAGAACTCCACCCTCATCTCACACAGGAGGACACACACCGGCGAGAAGCCTTATGTGTGTGGGGTGTGTGGGCGAGGCTTTAGCCTGAAGTCACACCTCATCAGACACCAAAACATACACTCAGGGGACAAGCCCATCGTGTGCAAGGATTGCGGTCGAGGCTTCAGCCAGCAGTCAAATCTCATCCGGCACCAGAGGACACACTCAGGGGAGAAGCCCATGGTATGTGAGGAGTGTGGACGAGGCTTCAGCCAGAAGTCAAACCTCTTGGCACACCAGAGGACACACTCAGGGGAGAAGCCGTACATTTGCAGGGAGTGCGGGCGAGGCTTCAGCCACCAGGCGGGTCTCATCCGACACAAGAGGAAGCACTCGAGGGAGAAGCCGTATGCATGCAGGCAGTGTGGACTGGGCTTCAGCAACAAGTCAGCTTTAATCTCACACAAACGGCTGCACTCGGATGAGAAGTCTTGCATGTGCAGAGAGTGTGGCCAAGGCTTTATCCAGAGGTCTCACCTCGTCTTACATCAGGTGACACACAAGGAGGAGAAGCCCTATGTGTGCAGGACGTGCGGGCAAGGCTTTAGCCAGAAGGCTCACCTCAGCAGACACAGTACGATGAAGTGTGTCCACCACAAACCTCTGCTTCAGCCTGATGCTGAGGACTATTCCGGCCAATCTTCTGACCCCTTATACTCCCTTTGACAGTGACATTGGCACTTCATGAGGACAAAGTAGTCACATTTTTTGCACTTTGATGAAATGGAGTTGAAAAATGCATTCCTTGAGGGGTCATAGGAGATTGGACTTAAGTTTCTTTTCTCCACACTAAGTTTTCTCCATGCTTTGTGGCCTTTTGTTCTAATAAACTGTACAAATCTGTAATCCTGGCTGTGCACCTCATTCACTCATCTTGTCTGTAAAGACAGGGAGTAAGGCATGATAAGGATACTTGAATTCGTCAGTCCACTATTCCTCAAAATTTCATTTCCTTAGAAGACGTAAGAACGGAGTCACTCTTGGGTATTTATTGGAAACTGTGGTTCCTTGGGGGTGGGGTGGGGGGTTGTAGGAACTGTATACATGGATTTCAGGTGAGGGGAGGGAATCTTCCAGATTTCTTAGAGAAAATGTGGCTTCTGCTATTTCACTTCCACTACAACTACCCTCTTCCCTTGGTGTCTCAGTTTGCCAGGGCTGCTGTAACAAATACCACAGGCCAGTTGGCTCAAACAAAGCAGGGTGTCGGCAGGATCATGCTTTTCTGAAGTCTACAGGGCTCTGGTGGTGGCTTGCCAGCAGTCCCTAACTCAAATCTCTGCCCCCATCACATGGCCATCCCTCTCCCCTGAGCCTCCATCACAGATTTCCTCCGCTTCTAACCACTCCCTCCAGTCACAGTGGATTAAGGCCCACTCTGATTGAGTTTGGCCTCACCTTAACTGATAACACCTTCAAGGATCCTAGTTACAAATGGGTTCATGTCCACAGGACCAGGGGTTAGAACTTGAACACGTCTTTGTTGGGGGCAAGTCAATCCATAACACTTGGCTTTTGTGACCTGTCTCTTCTCTTCTAGCTCTCTAGTGTACATTGTCTTTGCGGAATCATCCCCGAACCCCCTTTATTGCTTTTCCTCAGGCTTCATTCAGAATGGTCCTCCCATCTCAGAGCATGTATCCTTAACAATACATTGTCCCCAAGGCCTGGCCCTTCACCCATGACCAAGTAATTCTTTAGTCTCAGAGCCTTGGGTCTCAGTCATACCCATGTTGTACCACCAAGAACATAACTAAAACTCTCCTGCTATACCACCCCATCACTTCAATAGCTACACAAGGACCTTTAGCCATGTTTTTCCCTCTGCCCTCCATAACAGGGATAAGACCCTTCAGCTACTCCCCCGACTCAGTCCTGCAATTCCCAGGTTAAGGACTTGGAATCGTGCACCTTCTCAGTACTCAATTCCTATGTCAGCCATCCAGTAAATGGTCTCAGTCCCTCAGCCACACCCCTTGAAACTCCAATCACAGGACTAAAGATAAATATTTAACTACATTTAAAGATATTTAACCATACTTCCTCCATTGGGTTCCAGTATAAAGTGGTTTTGCTAAAATTAAGAAATGGCTAGGGTAATGATCATGTCAAGGGTGCAGCAGTTAAGACCTTTTTTTTAAGATTTCAGAAAGATTAAGTGTGTGCCTCCTAGGCCCCCTCAACTACACAAAATGGTTCTAAGAATTTTAAGGGTATCATCCCAAAGCACCATGACACTCATCCACACTGGAGAGGGTCCTGCCTTGAAGAGGTTCAGGGATGTAGTTCATAAAATGGAGTGAACTCTGACAAGAAGCATAGGACACCCACGATGTTTTTGGGAAATTTGTACTAACAGAAACACCACCAACTTGGCCTGAAAAGGACAGAGAAAATTCTCTAACTTTCTTCAGGCAGGGAAGCAGGCTGCAAATGTAGGCTCTATCTTTTGGGAAAGAAAGGATAATTCGGAGTGCAGATGCAGAACCCATTGAGAATCATTCCCCATGAGCAGTACTGGTGGCATGTGACCAGCCAAATTTCAGAATTTCTATGAACCAGTACCTGCTGTGTGCCTGCTATTTTCCCATTTTTTAACAGAAGCATTTATTGTGGTTATTCTACTCCAGAATCAACACTGGATGTTGAGTAGGCTTCTTTCAGAGGTCTGCAGATAAAGAGCTGCATCAGAAAATCATTGTCTACACCTGACCTGATTTAGATAACAAGATCCTGAACTTGGAGCTAATGCTATAATAAGACTTTAGAGGGTCTGAGGAGGAGGGCTGAGTGTGTATTTAATATGGATGGGTATGAAGTTTGGTGTTCAGAGTGCAGACGCTCCAAGATGGGCACCAATTCCCTCCTAAAATCTACCATCATGAGGTAGAGTCTGGTTACCCTCCCCGTGAATCTGAGCCAGCATTAGTGACTTGATCTAGTGGTTGTAGCAGCAGTGACATGGGAGTGCTGAGGCTAGTTCATAAGAAACCTTGTAGCATCTGCTCTTCAAATCCTGCTGCCATGCAGTGGAAACCTCAAGCCAAATGGAGAGGCTGCATGGAGGCTCTCTGGTTGTCAGTCCCAGCTGAGCTAGCCGGTGGCCTGCTTGCACTCCATTCGTGTGAGTGAGTCATCTTGAATGTCTGGTCCTGTGAAACCTTCAGCTGACTGCAGCCCCAGCTGACATCTGCAACCACGGGAGACACCTCAGCTGAGAACCACTCAGCTGAACTCAGTCAACCTACAGAACTGAGAGGGATGATAATAAAATTGTTTTAAGCTCCTAAATTTTAAAGTCATTTGTTAAGCAGCAATATTTTATTGGAACACCTTTATAACTGAGGACTGACTTTTCTAACCATAACTCAAAATCTTGAAGCCATAAATGCAAAAAAAAATGTTAAGTTTGTGGTTACACAAAAATAAATTCTTCAAGGCAACCAACCCACACTTAAACCAAAACAAAAGACAAACTAGATTGGAGGTGCGGGGCTGCAGTTCATATTACAACGGGATCTGCATAATATCCTAGAAACCAAGTTTTAAAAATAAAAAAAAAAAATCAGCAGTGCAACATAAAATACTCAAAATATAAATACAGACAGATCACAGTATAGGAAATCTTTTACATTTGAAAATATCCTTAACATCATTAAAAATACAAATGAGACCATGTGATTTTGAAAACATTGTGACTGACACTTCCTGGATCCAGCGTATGGGCATATGAGTAATACAATAAAGACAAAAAAATTAGTAATATGAGGGAATAAGGGGTATGGGATATACTGGGTGTTCCTTTTCATTTTATTTTTTAATTTATATTATTTTTTGGAGAAATGAGAATGTTCTTAATTTTGGTGGTGATGAATG
>PVKY010009058.1:0-13592 GCA_004027775.1 Bradypus variegatus
TAGCTTCTTTCTGCTTTTAGCTGGAAAGTGACTCTGGACTTCTCCAGAAGATCTGCATTGGAAAGTAGACATTGGTTTAGAGGGAAATTTTATAAAGTGCCCCTGGAATGACTGCAACTTGGAGTCATTAGATAATTCTCACTGGGTTCTTGAGATTCCAGCTGAATGTTCCCATGGGGTACTACATATCGCCACTCTGTTGCAAATACCATTGCAGTTACTGTCACCATCTTTGGAAAGAAACTGAAGCACACCTGGCCCAAGACATAGTCACTTCTCATACAGACGATTCTTGACACTTGAAATATAACTAATTCTTGATAACTCCTCCCTCCCCAGGGTCATGTCTCATTCTGTAGTGGAGGAACTACTGAAAGCATCATTTATCAAGGCTTGGACTTCGAAGAAATCGCATATTCTCAACTCATAGACAACTCATTTACGCCTAGTCTTAATTTTTTCTTAGAAAAATTTGAAATTCCTCCTGAGCCTGAGATATTTCAGACAAGCCCCAGCTTGTCTGGCAGTTCCTACAGAATCATTAGCTCATTCCTGAAAGGAGTACCACACTGTAAAGCCATGCATAAGACCAGCATCAACCATGTTTGGCAGCAGATTGGACTTTTTACAAACTCCAGACTCAGCAGGAGCTGCAAAAAAGTATCCCTCCAAGTTGTCTGTCATTCTCAGATTCTATTTAAGAGGCCCTGTCACTCACATGTTTCTATATCAGCAGAAGCCAGCTTCCCTGTGGTACCAAAGTGGATTCTGATGAATTTACCCTTGCAAGTAAAAAAAAAGAAAAAAAGGTGATGTTATATAGAAAGCCTGAAGCACACAAGAGAGATGCAATTGAAATGATAATTCAGCCAAGAGTTTTCTGGCACTTAAGTGCAGAGAATACGCCTCTGTGACCAAGAGACTTACAAAGCGCGAGGAGTTGTCGTTCCGCACGGTCTTGGCGTTGCCGAAGGCCTCCAGCAGGGGGTTGGCGCTGATGATCTGATCCTCAAGGGTTCCCTGAGAAAGTGAAAACAGTGCTCACATTTGGGGTTCGGGATTTTCTTATCTGAGAGCCGGATAGAGCCTTAATTCTAGTCATCACTACCAGACCAACCTGAATTTTGCCAGAAGTAGTTTCCTCCTTCTTCTTCTCCCCAGTCACTGCAATTGTTGCAAAGTACTGGATGACACGCTTGGTGTTCACAGTCTTTCCTGCCCCGGATTCTCCGCTGTCAAACAAAGACAAGACAACTCAAGTGCTGTGACTAACGGAACTAGTCTGCCATCGGCATTTATGGCTTATGCATCTGTCTTTATATCTCAGGGAGTTTCCCAGGCTTTTCTCTTTGGCCTACCTATACTTATATTTTCCATTGCTTTACTCTGACAGAAAAGGGGAGGAATTCCTTCAGTATTCATGTGACACATTTACTGAGTGTTTAAAAATGTGCTAGGCTCTTTTCTAGGTGCTGTGGCCTGAGGCTTGAGGCATCCAGAAAACAGCCACTCAGCAAATCCATAGTAAATGAAGCAATTAATAAGCGATTCTGTAAAATGAAGCACTTACTCTTCAGCTTCCTGAGACTAGAGAAGTGGCCTAAGTTAGGTCTTTAAAGGAATAGGCATTCCCCAAGAAGGTCTTAAAATAAACCACTGGTAATAAACTGCTTGACCTTCAGGAGGCTGTTTGTGTCTGACTGCCCTGGTCTGGGTTCTGGCCATGTACAGAGAAGACATTTTATATCTCCAATTCTAAGGAAAGTCCTGTGGAACTTTCTAGACTAGACTAGCAAATGGCATAAATGTGGGCATTGCTATTTTACATTCTGATTCAATCTAAACTCTGCAGTAAAAGAAAAAGAGCATCTAATTCTGGATGATCATGTCATTGGTTTAGTATGAGGGCATTAACTTATTTCTTCTTTTGATGTGTCGCTTTCCAAGTTAGAATGAAACACTTAGAAGTGTCAGAATAAGAATACGTACGTGATTAAGATAGACTGATTCTCCCGATCTAAAGGGGAAAAAGTGGAACAGTTAGCATATATATCAGTTACAGAGATAAAGCTGTCTATAGAGAAACAATTATTGCATTGAGTATGTGTTATGTTTTCAGTGGAGTTTTTCAATATTTTATTGTTAAGTTATACATGGTGTCATTTTCAAGTCTCCTAAGTTGGAGAAGACAAACATAAAATATTATCCTTTCTTAAATTCCTTAAGTGCCCACAGGAAGTAGGTCCTTTTGGTTTAACATGAAGAGCAACACACTACAAAACCAGAAAATTCATGATTTCTCATCTGTAGATTTCAATGACATGCTGTCCATTGATGAATGCACAAAACTGGAAAATGCTAATATCCTAAGAAGGGTCTAGACTACAGTTTTATAAGTTAAAAGAGTGTAATTGAGATCAAGGTTGAGATTCAATAATGGGTCAATCAGAAAGAAAAAAAAAAAACTCCTTGTCCAGTGGCCATAACCTATAGCCTGAATTCCAATCACCCTTCTCAAAAGTGTGCCGTTGAGTCAAAGAAAACCAAGGAAGCATGGGTGGCTCAATCAGAATAAAAGGAGGGGGGTAGACAACAACTGTTTACATGCCCATGGTCCCAAAATACCATCTTCATTCATGATAGGGTTAGCATTTCCGATAGGTACCCTGATGACTTTAAAGCAATAACAATACTTCCCAAAGCATCTAATTTATAATCAGCAAGAGACTTAGGCACTAAAAGGATTAACACATATTTTTTATTTCTATTCAGACCATTTGATCCGATTATTCTTTAGTCTTATCCTTGTTTAATTATATCAATTTATATTTAATTATATTAAATAAGTCATGAATTTCCAAGCAAGGAGACTGTAAACAAGTTAAACTGAATAGTGACACAGAAGTAGCATCAGAACTGCGTCTTAGTTTCAGATTTGACAGTATGTGGCTAAGCAACTTTCAACAAGTCCCACCAATCTGTGCTTCTAATCACCTCTTCTATACAACTGGAGGGTGTGGGTGGGGGTTGGGTTGGATTATTTCTGAGGGACTTGTTAGTGCTAATATTTGTGATTAGGTGTGGTAAAATCATAGGAAAAACAATTGGGTCCCTCACCTGTCAGCATGAACTGGTAGGCGTTGTCAGAGATGGAGAAGATGTGGGGCGGGGCCTCCTGGCGCTTTTTGCCCCTGTAGGCGGCCACCACCTCTGCATTATACACCGGCAGCCACTTGTAGGGGTTGATGGTGACACAGAAGAGGCCTGAGTAGGTCTGTAACAAGAAAAGGAATACAGTGATTTCGTGGGGACCCTAAGAATCTACTGTTTTAAAAAAAAAGGTGTACTACCCACAAGAGTAGAAGGTCATGAGAGAGCACTCACGTAGATCATCCAGGCTGCGTAGCGCTCCTTGAGGTTGTACAGCACAGCAGGCTCATGCAGATGGGTCATCATGGCCATGTCCTCGATCTTGTCGTATTTGGGAGGGTTCATGGGGAAGACTTGGTCATCTTTAACCGTTACGGTCTGTCAAGTCAAAGAGGTGGGTCAAAAACTGCGTAATAATGGCCCTAACCCCAAATGATACACAACTAATCATCTCCAGATGTTTTACTCACAGCTCCAGCTTCAGTCTTAGCTGTCACCTTTCCCCCTTCCCTGCTCTGCACTACTGCTTTCACAAAGGACTCCTTAGCATCCACCACAAAGACTGATGTCTTGGCATCAAAGGGCTTATTCTGGGCCTCGATGCGCTCCTTTTCAGACTTTCGGAGGTAAGGGGCAGCCTCCCCAAAAACAGCCATCTCACTGTCGGAACTCATGGCTGCGGGTTATTGCTGGCAGCCCTGTCAAAGGACCCTGCCTGGTGGAGGAAGAAAAGAAATGATATCAGTTCAGGAATTGAACTATTAGATTTGCAGCTTAAAAAAACATTCTGGATTCACTGACGCTGGGAGTGCACAGCATTGCACTGGGGCTGACCCCCTTCCTGGCTTGGTTGGAGATGAAATGTCAGACTCCCATGTTAAGTGCCGGGTGCCAATGCTGGCAGGTACTTAATCATGGATTTGGAAGGAGACCATTGTCTGGCTCACCTACTGTGATATTTTAGCCCCTCTCTCTGTTTCATTTGTTATGTATATTACTCTTAATAAGCTGCCTATCATTGGTTTATACAGATCACAAAGTTAAAATGAAAACAGGGTTTTCCAGCTCTTTCCCTGCTTGGCTCTCCTCTTCCCAAGTGAATTATAAACTCCTCATGGGCAAGGAGCACTTCTCTTGTGGCATCCTTCACACCTCTTCAAACACATGCTGGGGACAGAGAAGGGGCTTAGAGCTGCCTTGTGAACTAAAAGATCAATAAAAAATATGCTGCTAAAATCATAAGAATTATTTTGCACATGATGAAATCATTGCATTCTAGTATTCAGGATTTATGAAAACTACCTAACATAAAGGAAAGTGGAAATGTCAGTTTTGTATTGCATTTTGTTAAAAAATATTCCACTGTACATCAATTTCTCTTGTCCCTGTTATAATTTTGACAAACTCAGCTGCTCCACCTGTCTTTAGTATTTATTTCTCAAAGATTTATTATAAAATGTTATTACCTATGCTTTCTTGTTCTATTACTAACATTCTCATAAACAATTCACAAATTTTTTTCTTTTAAAGACTCATTTCTTGCCACTTTGACATTTAGTAATCCTCTCAATAATCATGCCATAGAATCTATTTTGTAACAATAAATATACTTTTTCTAGGAAAGCTCAAAACACTGGATACACTTATTCATATTTTTCCATTCAAAGTACAAGTACTCAGATAATTAAAATGGCTTTGTCTTGCTGAAAATGCTCACAATTTTCATGTGATACATTTCTTTAAAATTTTCATTTTGCAGATTGTTAAAGGAAATACAGATTTAGGCAAATTTTCCAAGACAAGAATTCAGTCCATTGTTTTTTTTCCCATTTAGATAGCATCTCAAAATTTTTATGTTATATAGTGCTGAGTAGAAAATATAGTGTAGGAAATTTACATTTTCTCTATAAATGCATAGTAAAAGTCTGAAAAGTTGCATTGCATGTTGTAATTAAATAATTTAAAAGACAAATGACAGTGCTGTAAATAGACTCTGGAAAAGCATTTTCATATATTGTAAAGAATGTGAGTTAAGGAGAACTGGTTCTAAAGTGCCCCAGCGTTTTTCAAAAGAAGCGTGATCAGCCCTTACGCTGAAATGCTTCCGTTTTTTTTAACTTCCAAACTCCCTCCAAACCACTGCAGAAGATTTCTTTCACCATGCTAGGAATGAGAAAAAAAAACCAGGATCTTACCTTAGAGATGCAACCTTGAAGTGGATCAGAACTTTAAGGAAAAGAGCAAATTTCTTTGATTAAATTCTAACAATTACCGATAATAACAAAATTCTCAAATGTGCTCCTAGGAATGGCTGGGAGCACTGAAACATCTGACTGAAATTGCTGTGCAGTGGGTTGGTGCTTCACGGGGAGGACTGCCAGGGCGGCGAGAGCCAGGTTGTGCGGCATGCACTTCGGCAGCCAGACGTGACCCCCTGCTCCCCATCCTCCTGTCCTCAGACAGGGCCCTGTCCTCACCCACACTTACCTTGAAGCTTTATGAGGAAAGACAAGTCATACTCATTCCAAGTCTACTTTTATAGGATTGAATATGGAAATACAGAGCCTCCTCCTATTTCTTAAAGCATATTTGGCAAAACATATTTTTGGCAATGAAGGTTTCCAAGTGTAACTCCCCTCGTATTAATGATGTTTGGATATAATTAGAAGTATTTCCTCTCACATTGGGTTAAGTATATGAATCAATCTCCTATAAATAATTTGAGTTCTTGGCAATCTAAAAGTGATCTGCCTTTGGAATAATATAAGGTGTTGTTTCAGAGGCAGCTATGTGCTGGAATCCCTGAATTTTATTGTCTACCGATCTTCTGTTTCACTGGGTTGCCTGCGTGAAGGCTTTTTAACTGCCTGCACAATTGCAGAGATTATTATACCAGGGAGGAAAGTTTCTGCTCTTTACCAGACTGTTACAAAAAAGATTTTTAATTCCTCCTCCTCAGGAGTGATTTTTTTTTAAAATTTATTGTGCTTTTTCAAGGAAGCTTGGAATTTAATTTTAAAAACTGCCTCATGAAGAACAGCCAAAGATAGGCAGCTTCTTTTGTTTCCTCCAATCGCCTGATTCAGTGTCAGGTCATCCACTCCCACTTCAAACTTGCTCCAAAACTGCATTGCCTTGCTGAGCTGAGATGTCCTGCTTCTCTCATTGTCTCTGTGTGCAAGTTGCTTGTGAAATCCTCTCTCCTCTATGAAACTCAACATGGGAAAATATTAGAAAACAGGACAGTCTAAACATGCAGTATCTATGGCTACCCCTGGTATATAATTCACACTGTGCTTGCAAATAATATCCGAACAGTATTGTTTATTCTAATTTTCTATTTACAAAAAAGATGCTTGTTTTATTGTTTCTGTGGCCTCACATCTCTCCATGTCAGCATCTTCTCTGGGGAATTGGCATCAAATTTGCTTAATATGTCCTATTTTGCACCCATCACTGGATTCTTGATTATGTTTCAGTTGATTTGATGGAATAAGTTGCCTTAGGTATCTAGAGATACTGGCAGTAATGGTCACATGATTTTGTTACTGGAAGGGACTCTCTAATCCAAATTTCTCATTTTACTAGCATGGCAACTGAGCTCAAAGGAGTCCCACAGCAGCCCAGGGCCGGGAGCCTGCCTTGCAGCCCAGCAAGCTTGTGGGTAAAACTTAAGGCTTCCAGGAAGGATGCTAAATGGATATGCATCTGAGAGAGGCTTTCCTAGCCAACTGTTAACCCTCTTTGTTGCCGCAGGTACATCATTTTACTTTCTTCAGTTTCTTTATTAGGCATCTGCAAAATGTAGGTAATGATTCTCAGGAAGAGAGAACATTTTAAAAATGCTCTAAGTAGGATTTGCTGGGAATTTTAACAGCCTTTGACTTGCTCTGGATAAGATTTTCAGTAAGTGGAAATTAAGACTTAATTTGCCAAGCCATGAGGATACTTGAGCATTAACAGGTGATATGGGAACAAAGCAGATGAGGTGCCAGTACAGTGAGGGCAGTTCCACACCCTTCCTAAAACCAGCAATACGTGTGAACCCAGTTTACCAGTTAAATCACTACCACACATCTAATTTAAATCATTCTCACATGGTTCCATTTAAACAAAGATACTCTTGCTTTCTATTAAGACAGGAAGTTACTGTTTTAGCTTTTCCTTTGTGCTATCGAGGAATGTTATATTTTTGGCTATGCAAAATAAAACTGAATCCAGTTTAAAGATCTTTAACCTCCTGGAAAACTTCTTGGATAATCCAGATTGTTACCATATTTACCTTTTGCACCAAACTTATATTTTTCATTATGTGTGTTGAATACACATTTGAATAATCTATTTTAAGGTTGTATTTATTGACAAATTTTAGTCACTTATTTCGGCTCCTGGCATGATTATATAGGTGGCCATAAAGTCTGGAAACATAGGCTAATAAATACCTTATTAATACCATATTAGAATAGTATAAAGTCTCTTATGTCTCCAGACTTTATGAACACACCATATCTTTTGACAGGACAGGGCCTCATTTCACTCATTCGTGTCAAATCCATACCCTTTGGGAACAAGGATATTGGTATTAATGATGAAAGTCTTCATGCTAATAAGAATACCTTGGATTTGTATTCTTGATAACATTTGTTAAGAAAGGAGAAGATACAATATACCTCAGACTGAGTCGCCTGTGTGAGACTGTAGTTACTACCATCCTTTGCATTGACCTGGAAAATTAGATTCATGTTAGAGGAAAGAGGAGTTTTAGTATACCTAGATATTAAGGAAATGTTAGAAAGAAATAAAAACAACATTCAGATTTCTAGTCATCAGAACAGGCTTCCCTTATCAATGATGCCTTTATATTCTTAAAGTATTACTGTAGACCTAAAATAAAAGTGAATACGGAAGTACTTAGTGGCAGGGTGAATGTGATTCGTTGGTAAATTTGTGATTATTCAAACTTGACCTCACTCTGGGAGACAGAGAGAAAAAGACCATTTGCCCACTACCCTATAATCTTTATTTCCTTTGGAATAGGGTAGAGTCGACAATAATTACAGAAAGAAATGACCAAAACTTTCACATTTTATGCCCGTCTTCAGTCACTCCGTGACAGTAGGACTTGATCACTCTTCACTTATGATTTTGGTGTGAACCTCCCGGCTCTTGACCCGCAGTTTGTTGACCTGGGACTCGGCAATGTCAGCCCGCTCCTCGGCCTCCTCCAGCTCATGCTGGATCTTGCGGAATTTAGATAGATTTGTGTTGGATTGTTCCTCCTGAGAATAAAAATGGAATTGTAAGGAACCCATACTGTGCATCTTCCTCGTCTCTATAGCCCTAAGGGAAGAAAGGACTTGGCATTGAGCAAGGACTTACAATACTCAACAGAAAACAACATCTTATCACCTCCTAGATTTTGCTTATCATTAAAATTAACTTTATGATTTGTTTGGCGTTTGGTGTCTCATAAATAATTACATCCCTATTTATACAACCAAAACATATTAAAATCACAGTTGAGCAAGAAAAACATAGAGAAAAAGGCAAGAATATTAAAATCATAGTTGTTACGCTTGCTATAGGATGATGACAGGTTATTCTTTATCATATTAAGAATGAAGTTATTAACAGTCTCTTTGAATTGGAATAAGTGGTGAATTTTATTACATATCATTTTGGCACATTTCTAAACAATTTATAATAACATTTCTTTCTCCTTTTTTGGATCTAATGATTCTGTTGACTGATTGCCTAATAATATTTTATCCTTTCATTGTAGGAATGAAGGCTTATCTAATCATTGATGGGCAATTCCTTTAATAAAATAATGATTTCAGATACTTAGCAATTTATCTTTGCTGTAACTACACTCATGAGTAAAACTGCCTTTAGTTTAGTTTTTTTTTTTTCTCCCTCTGTTCTCTCTTGGACAGGTTTTGGTATGAGGGCTATGCTGACTTCTTAAAATGAATTTGAAAGCTTTGCATCTTTCGTATGCTGTGGAATAGCTTACATACCTTAGGGATTATCTGTCCCTTGAAATTTGAAAGGCCTGTCTGAACCTGGGTCTATTTTCAGAAGTAATCATAAAATAATTTATTCAGCCAACTTGGTAATTTATGTTCTTCTAGAAAAATCCATTTCTTCAAGGTTTCAACTTTATTGACAGATGTATCTTTTACATTAAAAAATTATCCTGTTTATGGTTCATCACCCTTCTCCTTCCTAATGTTATGAATTTGTATTTTTCTTTCTTTTCCCTAATCATAGGTATATTTATTAATTTCCCTTCCCACAGAGCATAACATTTTATTTCTCCATTATCAAATTAAAATTTATATTAAGTTTAGAAAAGATCAGACAATGTTGAAATTATCAAATTAGAAGACAGTATACTCTAATTCATCTATTTTTACCCTTATCTTTAACAGTTCTTCTGTCTTCTACTGTTTTATTATTATTATTATTATTAACTTCTTGATTGGACTGTCAGTTTATTCATTTTTATTTTTTATTCATAATGAAAGCATGTAAAGCAATGAATAGGCCTCCCAGGACAGCTTTGACTGTATTCCAGGGGTTTGTATAAGTAGTATTTACTTTGTAATTTTACTTATAATTAATAGTTATTCAGAAATTATGCTTTTTATTTCCAATTTAATGCAAGAATTATTTAGTAAAGTCATTTTTAAAAAAATTTTAGTAGCTAGGAGTTTCTATTTGTATTTTCTCATCATTTTCCAATTTTATTACATTGTGACCAGAGAATGTGGCCTGCATTATTTCTGCTTTTAACTTTTTTGAAGTTTCTTTGTGGATTGAAAGTTTACTTTAAAAACCAAACTATTAATATTGCAAATGATAAGCAATAAGTATAAAAATGTGCAAATGAAAAATGTACAAATGTTTTTAAGAAGTACAGATTTGTTTGCATAAAGCAAACCTCTTATTTACTATAAGAAGAAGTAAATTGAATTATTTATTTATTAGCTTTTCTTAACCCAAGGACATCTCTCTTCCCTTCTACTTTAAAGATACTTACAGCCTCTTCAGCTTGTCTCTTGTAAGACTTCACTTTGGCCTGAAGTTTATCTACCAAGTCCTGAAGTCTGAGAATATTTTTTCTATCTTCTTCCGTCTGAAAAGATCATAAAAATGGTAGGGCCTTATTTTAAAAGCAAAACAAGACTGCATCATTGCATATGAATATTTCACAAGTATATGGAAGAGTGCTTAGCTGATAAACATTATTGCCATACCTGGTAAGTGAGCTCCTTCACTCTTCTTTCATGCTTGCGCAGACCTTTGATAGCCTCGGCACTCCGCTTCTGCTCACTTTCTACCTCTCCTTCAAGCTCACGCACCTACAAGTAAGTAGACTCTTTAAGAACTTTCATGCAATAATGCTTTGGGAGCATAGAAATAGACAGCTATTGGGAGACCCACCCTGGCCTCTAGTTTCTGGATCTGCTTCTTTCCACCCTTCAGGGCCAGCTGCTCAGCCTCATCCAGACGGTTCTGCAGGTCCTTCACCGTCTGCTCCAGGTTCTTCTTCATCCGCTCCAGGTGGGCGCTGGTGTCCTGCTCCTTCTTCAGCTCCTCCGCCATCATGGCAGCCTAATTAGCAAACAGACCAAGGAATTCAAGGATGCATAGATGTCAGAAAATGTCACTGTTAAATCAGTGGAGAAATGTGCCTGCTGCTCACATCAGTGATGGCCTTCTTGGCCTTCTCTTCTGCATTGCGGGCTTCCTGGACAATGTCCTCCATCTCTCCTTGCATTTGGGAAATGTCCGTCTCCAGCTTCTTCTTGGTATTGATCAGGCTGGTATTCTGGTTAATGTCAAATTTAAAAATATGAAGTACACTACAGCAAAATTAGGGGGCCAATATTCTAGTGAACTCAGATCTAATTAATTTAATTCATTAAAATACCTCCTTATGCCATAAATGATCTGAGTTGGCCATATATTTTTAAAAGACAATCAACTTGGATGTCACACTTCAGTTAAATGTCTTAAACTATATCCTCATGAAATATAAATAAATTTCTAAATAATACTAAGACTGTAGAAAGAATTTCAATTTAATTCTTCTATATTTTTTACTATTCTATTATTATACTTGCCTGGGTGTGGAGGAGCTGGACGCGCTCACTGGCGTCCAGGAGCTCCTGCTCTGCGATCTTCCTGCTCCTCTCCGTCTGCTCCAGAGTGGACCGCAGCTCCTCGATCTCAGCCTGCAGCAGGTTGGCTCTGCGCTCGACCATGGCCAGCTGCTCCTTCAGGTCCTCCTGGCCCCGGAGAGCGTCATCCAGGTGGAGCTGCGTGTCCTGTGGAATGAACACGCTTATTGAGACACCACGTTCTCAGGGCTGCAGTCACCCCCAACATTCTGGGCCCAGCTCCTGAACCCCTGTACCTTAAGGATGCTTTGGGTGTTCCTGTAGTTCTTCAGGGCCTCGGCCGCCATGCGGTTGGCATGGTTCAGCTGGATTTCCATCTCGTTGAGGTCTCCCTCCATCTTCTTCTTGAGCCTGATGGCGTCATTCCTGCTCCTGATCTCAGCGTCCAGCGTGCTCTGCATCGACTCCACAACTCTGATGTGGTTTCTCTTCAGCTGGTCAATCTCCTCGTCTTTTTCTGCAATCTTCCTGTCGATCTCAGACTTGACTTGGTTGAGCTCAAGCTGGATGCGCAGGATCTTTCCCTCTTCATGTTCGAGAGATGCCTTATAAATAAGTGGTGACATTAACAGGGGATGGACACATTCCAAAGTTTTCCTCACAACTCTCCTCCCCATAACTTTGGGCTAGGTATCTCACTCAGTCTCCACAGATGGTCTGACTCCTTTCTGAATCTGTTTATAAAGGACAGTTTGACCTGTACCTCTGCTTCCTCTAAAGCAGCTTGAAGTTCAGTCTTTTCTTGTTCCACCTGTTTCTTTATTTTCTCCAGTTCATGGATACGTTTCCCTCCTTCAGCAATCTGTTCCGTGAGGTCAGAAATCTCCTCTGTTGTTTGGATAAAACACAGGTAGGGATTTGGTCACAAGGGAATAGTTCCATCAAGTTTATGAATGCTATTGAGAAAGGGAGAGGGACTCACGCTGCAAGTTCTTGTTCTCTCGCTTCAGGGTTTCTAACTGGTCCAAGGATTCTTCATAGGCATTTTTCATCTTGAACAGCTCAGTGCCAAGGGAGCGGGCTTCCTTCTGGGAGGCCTCAAGTTCAGCATGTGTTTCCTCATACTTCTGTTTCCATTCGGCCAGGACCTGAACAACCAAGAACAGTTGGTTAGCTGCTGTAAAGGCAGAGGGAAATGGTGTGAGTAGAGGCTACTGCGTGAATTACCTTATCAAAGTTCCTTTGCTTTTTGTCCAGGGCTGCACAGGCCGCATTTGTTCTTTCCACGTCGAGCATGAGGTCCTCAACCTCATTCTGGAGCCGCTGCTTCGTCTTTTCAAGGGAAGCACACTTGGCGTTCACAGCTTCTACGTGTTCCTCAGCCGCCTGCAGCCGCTGGGCCAGCTTCTTCCTTGAAGATTACATATGTTTTTAGAGAGAAGTGAACCCACATAAGAAATGTGAAATATTACCATATTGGACAGTATTGGAAACTTCATACAACCTATTCGTTCATTCACTCAGTAAATATTGATGAGCTCATTTTATGTGCCAGACACTGGGTACATGGCAGAGAACGAGACAAAAAAGGTCCCTGCCCCATGAAGCTTGCAAACAGGTGAGAGAGAAACAATAAGCAAGTAAGCAAATGCATGCATGACATATTGTAGATCTAACTGCAATGAAGAAAAATAAAATAGAATAAGGGGTGAACAACATCTCTAGATATTCAGGGATTACCTTCCTGAAGAGGTGCCATTTGAAGCAAGATCTAAAAGAAGTTAGGGAGTGAGCTAGAGGAAGTGGAGGTGGAGTGTCCCAAGCAGAGGGAACAGCAAATGCACAACTCCGAAGCAGCAATGAGCTGGGTGTGCTTGATAACAACAGTAAGGTCTCTAGTTACCTGCGTAATTCTTTGTTTCCTTAACTAAACTTTAGGCTAATAAGGCAGGGACCCTGTTTGTTTTATTCGTTTCTTATGCTCAGTGCCTGAAAGTGCCTGGGAAATGGAAGTTAATGAATGAGGAGTCGTGTACTAATTCACTGCGTTTTCCAAGGTTGTATATTTCTGATGCAATGTGCAGTGTTTTCTGCACATGCCCTCCTATCTGTGCACATACTTGGCCTCCTCCAGCTCCTCTGTGCGCTGGATGGCGTCCGTCTCGTATTTGGTCCTCCACTGGGCAACCTCGCTGTTGGCCTTGGACAGCGCCCTCTGCAGCTCGGCCTTGGATTCCTGCTCCTCCTCGTACTGTTCCCGCAGCAGGTCGCAGTCGTGGCGGGAGGACTGCAGGGCGTGGGCCAGGGCGTTCT
>PVKY010009059.1:0-13609 GCA_004027775.1 Bradypus variegatus
GCCTGCTGCGGGCCGGGCCCTGTGCCCACGGCTCAGTGTGCCACTGTCCCCTGGGAACACTTGCTGGGATCTGGGGCTTTTAAAAAGCAGGTGGAGGAAGTAGCCTGGGCCCAGGCTCGGAGACAGGAGAAAGTGCTCAGGGTCCAAACATTGCTCTGGTCACTGGGTGGACGGGCAGTGGCCAGAGGTGGAGGGCAGCTGTGGTTACACTGTGAGGCTGCAGGGCCGAGGAGGGTGCAGGGGAGAGGCCCTGGCACAGGAGGAGGCCTGGGCAGTGTGGGCTCTGCCTCTGGACTTTCAGGGGAACACCTCGCTTGTTGCTGCCCAGGCCGCGGGCAGGGGCTGCACTAATGCGCCTGTCCCCCCAGCTGTTCCAGAAGTGCTGTTTGGTGCAGAGAGTCCTGGAAGCCTGGGAAGCCAATGACCGCACACAGTAAGAGCCATGCCGGGGCCGTGCCTGGCAGCGTGGGTGGGGGCCAAGCTGCATGGAATTGGGAGGTTCCTAACAGGGACTTTGCTGGTGTCAGGGCTTGGGGTGCAGCACATGGGGTTTGCTGCAGAAGCTAAAGCTTAAAGAAGGGGTCCTGCTCCTGGGCAGGCTGAGATGCTGACCAGGGAGGCAGAGGGTGAGTGCTCTGGTGCCTGCGGCCCCTCACCCTCAGCCCCTGTACCCCCGCCCGCCTCCTCACCCCCAAGCCCTCATCCTCCATGTGTCCCACACCCAAGGAGACACCTCCTCACCTGCCCCAAAACGAGGGCCCAGCTCACCTCCGTGTTCCTTCCTGCCCTTCCCACCATCTCCACTGGGACAGCCAGGGAACAGGTGGTGCCCCCACAAAATGTGATCAGTGATCCCAAAACGTGATCAGATGGTGCCCCCACAAAACATGATCATTGACCCCCAAAATGTGATTGGATGGTGGCCTCCTTGCCTAAACGTAGTGCCCAGCACTGGGAGGGGCTGGAGCTCCCAGGTAGGTCGTGAGCTCCCGGGGGGCCTCTGCCTCTCTGGGTCTCGGTTTCCTCACCTGAAGAGGGAGCGTGCAGCCCGTCTCCTCAGGGCTCCGTGTCCAGGGGTCACCTAGGCAGGGGCTGGGCAGGGCTGAGGCCGGTGTGGGAGCAGCAGTGAGGAGAGCAGGGCTGCATGTGCGGCATCGACTTGCGGGGTCCCCATCTGCTCTGAGGGGGCTGCCGGGAGCCTCCCGGCGGACCAGCCTTGGGTGGGGGCACCTGACAGGGTCATGTCACCTCCAGGGCAGCAGGAGGCCGGCGGTGCGGGAACATGGGCCACCTCACCCGGATCGCCAACGCGGTGGCGGAGAGCCTGGGGAGGGTCCCCGTGCAGGCCCCCATCAGCGCCGCCATCCGAGGTGCACCCCCACCCCGCTCTCTGAGCCCCTCAGGTCCCATTGGGGCTGCAGCCCTCCCTCCTGGAGACAGTGAATCCCCGGCAAGGGGGCTCCATGGTAAATGGCAGCACTGGCTCTTGACTTGCACAGTCCTCCCAGGACAGACGGAGCAGTGTCCTGTTTTACTCTCCCTGCCACCTGTCCGTCCACCCTGCTTGCTCCTCTCCTGACAGTGGCCTTGGCCTGGGGCGGCCGAGGTGCCTGCGGCCTGCAGGATGAGGTTTGGGGGCTCAGGGTTGGTGGCACGTGCTGTGGCAGCCTCGCCGTCCAGCTGCATGGTGTGTCCGAGGGTCTGGGCTGTCACTGAGAGGTCTGGGCCCACCGCTGGGCAGCTCGGCCTGAGGCAGGCTCAGGAGCTCCTGGTGCGGCTGAGGGCTGGGGTCCCCAAAGCACACAGCCTGCCCAGGCCGGTGGGGAGAGAGGCCAGTCACAGGCGCCCGGGAGAGGCCTGAGGAGAGGTCGCGTCCACACTCGGGCAGTGGGGGCCTGGCCTCCCTGCCCTGTGAGGCAGGAGCTGGGGTTTGGGCCCCTTGCAGAGAGTGGCCCTCAGCAGCCCCGCGGGGTAGGGTGTCCTCGGGCACGTTTCCCGCTGCCCCTGCGGGCTGAGGCCAGGGCGCAGACACCGACCCGAGCCGTCCTGGGACAGCCTGGCAGGGGCCGCAGAAAAGCGGCCACAATTCCAGATTGGGGTGGGGCCCTTCCCGAGCAGCCACGGGCTCCCTCCTTTCCTCCAACAGGCCCCTCTCCTCGGCCTGGCACCGTGCTCCCCACCCCCAGTCCTCATGCTCCCCACTGGGGGGCTGCAGCCCCCAGGGACCTGCCTCCTGCGTTGCTGCCCATCCTGGGTGCTGACGGGCGCCTCCCTCGCAGGCCTGCCTGAGGACTGCCGCGGGCGCTGGGAGAGCTTCGTGGAGGAGACCCTGCCGGAGGCCAATCGGAGGAACGCCGTGGACCTGGTGGGGGCCCTCGGGCGGCTGCCGGCAGAGCGGGCTGGGCGGGAGGGGCGGTGTGTGCAGCCTCCGAGGGAGCTGGGCCCCGGGTGCTCTCTGGGATGTGCCTGCAGCACAGACCCCGTGAGGTTGGGGCCCAGGACAGGTGCTTAGGCATCCGGGGAGGGTCTCCTTGCGGGGCTGGGGGTGCGTGTGCCCTGAGGGCCTCCGAGGATAGAGCCTGGTCCTGCCCAACCAGCACCTTCCCCTCCCTGGGCCGTTCCAGGTAAGCACCCACCACCTCCACTCCTCCAGTGAGGACGAGGACCTCGAAAGTGCCTTCCCGAACGAGCTGTCCCTGCAGCAGGTGAGCTCCTGGGCCCACGCGTGGTCTCCTGAGGGTGCCATGGACGGCACCTTCCTGGCCACGGCGGAACCTCCTGCCTGGGGTCTTGGGGAGATGCAGGAAAACGGCGAAGGGGAGAGTGGCTCGCAGGCCCCCACGCCGAGGGCCTGTCTGTCAGCTCATGGGAACCCGGAGGGTGCCGAGGAGCATCTTCCCCTCCGAGTCAAGTCAGAGCTGGACGCTCACCTGTGCCAGGGGAAGGACACCTGGGCGGCCGCAGCTCTCACCCGTCCTGAGAACGGCCTCCCATCAGCTCCACCAGGCGCTGCTGACCAGCCGCACTGCCCCTCCTTCTGCCCCAGGCCTTCTCCGAGTACCAGGTCCAGCAGATGACGGCCACCTTTGTGGATCAGTTTGGCTTCAGTGATGAAGAGTTCGCCGACCAGGACGACAACATCACGTGAGTTCACTGCATCTCGTCAGCAAGGGCAGCTTGAGGTCAGCCTCGGATGAGACCCCCGGCAGGATGGCGGCGTGAGGGGCCTCTGCAGCAAGTGGACACTGCTCACCTCACCCCCACGTGGGGCCGGCCCTGCCGCTCAGCCTCCCACCCAAGGGAGTCCAGCGTCGGGCAGGGGTGGCATCTCCCCGCAGGCCTTGCTGCCACCCGCTCCCAAGCCCTCATTCCCACCGCAGTTCTCCTCGCTCGCCCCAGGCCCTTGGAAAGAGGTGGGTCTGGCTAAATATAAACAAAATTCACGGGGCTGTGGCCTCTGCCCCAGCCTGGTTTAGCCACGAGGGCTCTGTCATTTCATCTCCTAAACTGAGAGCCACGGACTGACGTCCACTGCTAGTGTGAAGGCCAGGCCTGGGCACTGGCCCTGCTCGGGCCGGCTCTGCGCCTCCTTCCCGGTGACTCTCAGCTCCTTACCATCGACCCCAGAGGGTGTTTATTGGCTCTTTTTTTTTAAAAAAAAAAAGACTTTATTGAGCTATTACTCATGTGCCACAAAATTCACCCATTGAAGTGTACAATTGAATGATTTTTAGTATATTCACAGATACATGCAAGCATCCCCATAGACAATATGAGAACATCTTCATCACCTCAAAAAGAAATCCTGTGTCCTTTAGCTCCAAACCCAGATCCATCCACCACAACCCCCTCCCCCCAGCCCTAAGCAACCATTAATCCATCTGTTCTCTGTCTCCATAGACTTCCCTATTCTGGACATTTCCTACAGTGGAACCCTACAACATGTGCACTTCGATGAGGCACTTCTTTCACTCAGCGTGTTTCCAAGTTCATCCACATCATACAGCATTTATCAGAACTTCATCCCTTTTTATGGCCAAATAAGCCAATGTATGAATATACCACGTTATGTTTATCCATTCATTCATTCATGGACATTTGAGTTGTTTCTGTCTTTTGGTATCATAAATAGTGGTGCTATGAACAGCAATGTACATGTTTTTATGTGGACGTATGTTTTCATTTCCCTTGGTTATATATGTAGAAGTTACACGTATGGTAACTCTATGTTTAACTATTTGAGAAATTGCCAGACTTTCCTCTAAAATCACTGCACCATTTTACAGTCCCACCAGCAGTGTATGAGGGTTCCAGTTTCCTCAAGTCCTTGCCAACCCTTGTTGTTATCTTAAAATTTTATTCTAGCCATCCTTGTACGGTGAAGTAGTATCTTGAGGTTTTCACTCGCATCTCCGTGATGACCGATGATGTTGAGCATCTTTTCATGTGCTTATTGGCCATTTGTAGATCTTCCTTGAAGAAATGTCTACTCAGATCCTTGGCCCAATTCCAAATTGAATTATTTGTCTTTTTATTATTGAAAGTTCTCTCTATATTGTGGATACAAGTCCCTTATCAGATATATGGTTTGTAAATATTTTCTCTGTTTTTGTGGGTTGCCTTTCACTTTATTGATAGTGTCCTTTGAAGTGAAAATATTTTTAGTTTGTTTGATGCCTAATTTATCTATTTTTGCTTTTGTTGTTCATGCTTTTGGTGTCATATCCAAGAATCCCATGCCAAACCCAAGGTCATGAAAATTTACCCTAAGTTTTCTTCTAAGTTTTAGAGTTTTAGCTCTTACATTTAGGTTGTTGATCCATTTTGAGTTAAGTTTGTATATGGTGTGAGGTAGGGCCCAGCTTTTCACTTGCCTGCAGGTTCCCAGTTGTCCTGGCGCCGTTTGTTGAAGAGAGTATTTCTCCCCTTTGGATATACTTGGCAGCCTTGTTGGAAATCAAGTGATCACGAATGTGAGGGTTTGTCTCTGAGTTCTCGGTTCTTTTCCATTGCTCCATGTGTCTGTCCTGATGCCAGCACCATCTTGATTACTGTAGCTCTGTAGTACGTTTTGAAATCAGGAATTACGGGTCCAACTTTGTTCTTCTTTTTCAGTGTCATTTTGGTTATTCTGGGTCTCTTGCAATTCCATGTGAATTCTAGAATCAGCTTGTCCATTTCAGCAAAGAAACCATCTGGGCTCTGACTGGGATTGTATGAGTCGGTAGATCAGTTCAAGGACATTGTGGCGGTGTCAATTTAACCATGTTAAATGCCTCCAAAATTTGTTAGGTTTATTTTTACAGAATAAAATTTCCTTTTGGGTTAATTTAAAGTTGAGGACTTAAGCACTCAAACAAAACTCAGAATACAACGTAGCTTATGTATAGATGCAAAAATCCTCCACAAAATACCGGCAAACTGAATCCAACAGTCTGTTCAAAGAACCTAGTGGGATGTATTCCTGGAATCCAATAATGGTTTGACATAAGAAAATCAATCAATCTAATATACCATATTAATAGAATGAAGAAAAAAAACACACGATCATCTTGCAGAAAAATCATTTGACAACATCCAACATCCTTTTTTGATAAAAACATGGAGAAAACTAGGAATAAAAGGGAACTTTCTCAACACGATAAAGGGCATTTGTGAGAAAACCCACAGAAAGTATCACTCAGTGGTGAAAGACCAAAAACTCTCCCCTCCGAGGTCAGGAAGAGGACAAGGGTGCCCACTGGCACTGCTGTTACTCAGCATCGTACTGGGAGTTCGAGCCGGAGCATTCAGGCAAGAGAAGGAAATGAAGGGTATCTGGATTGGAAAGGAAGAAGTCAGATTATCCCAACTCACAAACAACATCCTATATATAGAAAATCCCAAAGAATCTGAAAGAAAGCTATTAGAACTAATGAATGAATTCAGCAAAGTTGCAGGATACAAGACAAACAAGCAGAAGTCAGTTGGGTTCCTGTAAGTCAGTGTTTTATTTTGTTATTGCCAAAGCACAACCCACGCAATGGGTTGTCTGAAACAATGGAAATTTATTGGCTCACAATTTTGAGGCCGGGAGAAGTCCAAATCACGGCATCATGAAAGCAATGCTTTCTCCCAGAAGACCGGCAGATCTGGGGCTGCCTGCTGGTGGCCCTTGGTCCTTGGCTTCCTGTCACACGGCCTTTTACATGGCCACATGATGGGCTTTCCTGCCTCCCCATTCTCTTCCAAGTTCCACTGACTTACAGCCTCTGTTTGCTCCCCATAGCTTCCTCCCTCCCTCTCTCTCTCTCTCTCTCGCTATACATATATATATATTTCATTCTGCTTATAAGAATCTCCAGTAATACCATTAAGACCCATCCTGATTCAGTTGGGCCACACCTTAACTGAAATAACTTCATCAGAAGGTCCTGCTTACAGTAGGTTCACACCCACAGGAATGGATTAAACTTAAGAATATGTTTTTCTGAGTTACATAGCTCCAAGCCACTACAACCAATAGTGAACAGTCTGAAAAGGAAACCAAGAAAATTCCATTTACAATAGTATCTAAAATAATAAAATACCTAGGAGTAAATTTAACCAAGGAGATGAGAGACTTGTATGCTGAAATCTACAAAACAATGCTGAAAGAAATGAAAGACCTAAATAAATGGAAAGACATCCCATGTTCATGGATTGGAAGACTTAATATTGCTAAAATATCAATACTTCCTAGAGTGATCTGTAAATTCAATGCAATCCCTATCAAAATTCCAGCAGCCATTTTGCAAAAATAGAAAAGCATATCCTCAAATTCATATAGTATTGCAAGCGGCCCTGAATAGCCAGAATATTTTGGAAAAGAACAAAGTTGTAAAACTGATACTTCCTAATTTTAAAACTTATACAAAGCTACAGTAATTAAAACGGTGTGTACTGGCATGGGGACAGACATATAGAGCAGTGGAATAGAATTGGAAGTCCAGAGATACATCCACACACCTGTGGCTTTTTTTTTTTTTTTTGACAAGGGCACCACATCCATTCAATGGGGAAAGAATAGTGTCTTCAACAAAGGGTTCTAGGACAGCTGGAGTCCTCATGCAAAACAGTGAATGTGGACACCTGCCTCGCAGCATATACAAAAATTAACTCAAATGGATTAAAAACCTACATACAAGAGCCAACGTATAAGACTCCTACAAGAAAACATAGGGAAATATCTTTAGGCTTTTGTAGTAGGCAGTGGATTTTAAGATTTTACACCAAAAGCACAAACAACAAAAGAAATAATAGGCAAAATGGACTTCAACAAAATTAAAAACTCTTGTGCATCAAAGGACATTAGCAAGAAAATGAAAAGACAACCTATAGAATGGGAGAAAATGTTTGGAAACCACACATCTGATAAGGATTTAATAATATCCAGAATATACTGAGAACTCCTACAACTCCACAGCAAAAAGACCAACAACCCAATTAAAAAATGGGCCAAGGATTTGAGTAGACATTTCTCCAGAGAAGATATCCAAATGGCCAGAAAGTCTGTGAAAAGACGTCCAACGTCATCAGCCATTAGAGAAATGCAAACCACAATGAGACACCACCACATGCCCACCAGGATGGCCATTATTTAAGAAATTGAAAACCACAGGTGTTGGAGAGCATGGGGAGAAAATGTGAGCCTCACACATCATGGGTGGGAGTATGAAGTGGTGCAGCCACTGTGGAAAACGGTTTGGTGGTTCCTCAGAAAGTCAAACCTAGAGCTACCACATGACCAGGCAATTCCCTAAGTGGATGCCCACGAGAATTGAAAGCAGGAACTCAGACACCTCTGCACAGTGTCCACTGCACCATTACTCACAAGAGCCAAAAGGTGGAAGCACCCAAGCATCCATCCACCGAGGAATGGCTAAAATGGATGCGTCTGGACGATGGAATATCCTTCAGCCATAAACAGAGGTGACATGCTGGTTCCCGCTGCGGTGTGGATGGACCTTGGAGACGTCGTGTTGAGTGAAATAAGCCAGACACAGAAGGACAAATACTGTATGATCTCCCTTATATGAAATACTTAGAATAAGCAAATCCACCGAGACAGAATCAGAATAGTTGTTACCAGGGTGGCAGGATGGGGCAACTCGGTGTTTATTGCTAAATGAACCTGAGTTTTGGTTTGGGGTGATGAAAATAGCCTGGAAATAGATAGTGGTGAAGGTGAAAGTTCCCCAGTCTTGTCCCTGTGCTTCATGTCAAAGAATGGTCCACTTAAAATGGTTTGAATGAGTTTTAAGTTACTTATTTCACCAAAATGAAAAACAAATGTATCTAAAAAACCTTTCACCCGGGGAGCGCCGGGCCGAGGTCAGGGGCGTGGCCCCTCTGTTCTGCTCAACCCACAAGGAAAGGGGGTGGAGGTGCGCGGCCGCAGCACCTCGCTCAAGCCCCCACCCGGCAGGCCCTCCCCACGCCCACGCCGAGCCTCAGACCCCTCCCCTTCTCCCAGAGCCCCCGAGAGCCTTTCGGTGCCCTGGCACAGAGCAGGGCCCGGTCTGCGGCGCAGGCTTTAGGGGCTGCCGCCCCCCGGACCGGCCAGCCCACGCCCCCCAGCCGAATGTGGTCGCGAGCGCAGCGTCTTCTCTTGCAGGGCGCCCTTCGACAGGATCGCGGAGATCAGCTTCCACATCAACGCGGAGGGCGACGGCGTAAGTGGGCCCGGGGGCTGCGGCCGCGCTGCGCGGTCCCGGGCTCGGCTGGCGGCCTCAGGGCGGCCTCCGGCCTGTCTGCCCCGGCGCCCCAGAGCGAGGGTCTCGCCAGCACGGTGGATGGGTGGGGGGGGGCGGTGCAGGGGCAGGAGGGCGCTGGGTGGGGGCCTGTGGCCCTGCCCGGGGGGTGGGCCCTGGGCCTGTGTCCTGGGCGTGTCCCGGCCCCGCTGACGCCGCGGCGCTCTCGCAGCCGCACGCGTCCCTATTTGAGGCCTGCTGTGGTGACCGCATCCAGCCCTTCGACGACCCCGAGGACGAGGACGACCTCTGGGAGGACAGGGGGCCGGAGCGCGTGGCCCGGGGCATGGCCAGAGCCAGGTGCGCGTCCCGCGGGACCTTCCCCGCCGCGGCTGTGCGCGAGCGGCGCGTGCTGGGCCGCCCTCGGCCGGCGGCGTTTGGGGCCCGTTGCGCTGCCCGGACCGCTGACCCCAAGCTTGCCGGGCTGCACGGTCCCCAGGTTCGGAGCCGCCCAGGCGTCGGGGAGCTGCTCCAAGCCTGGCCTCGAGCGCGGAGCCCAGGATGGCTGTGGGGCCCCGGCAGCAGACGGGGCTCGTGGGAGCCCCAGCCCACCAGTCCCTGCTCAGGGGGAAGGCCCCCGCGTGGAGGGGGAGTCGGAAGGTAGGTGCCGGCGCGCGGGAGTGGGGCGGGCTCAGTCTGAGACCGCGGGCAGAGGCTGGGCCCCTACACGTAGGTTTCCTGCGCCCCCCCCCCCCCGCCCGGTGCTCTCAGCCACATCCCAGGCTGGCGGTTAGTGTCCCCCCCAGGCCGCTCTCAGGAAGGCACCCCCGTTTCCTGAGGGGCCCTCGGGCCGGCCTTGTCCGGGCTGCAGGGCTGAGGGCAGCTGAGCCCCCAGTGTGGGGCTCCTGGGTCAGGCAGCCCAGGAGGGTACAGGCTCATCCCCTCGCGAGCCAGCTGGGAAGCAGGAAGCCGTGTGTCCAGCTGCGTCTGGGGCCAGGGGCTGCCGTGTCCGTGGTGCTCGGGCCCTGGGCCGCAGCCTCCCCTCTGCCTGGAGCTGCACAGGGGCCTTGTCTGGGCACCTTCCTGCCTGCCCCAGAGCCCCAGGTGCCCCCCATCCCAGCGGCCAGTCCCAGCCCCCTTTCAGGGCGAGGGAGCAGCTTGCACCTCCACCGTTACCTGCAGACGCCCCAGGAGGAAGCAGTGCAGTGACACTTGGGGGAACCGTGTGCAACAGAGCACCCCACTTCACCTGCAACCCCCCCAGGATGAGTCTTTCCCACAGGGGCCGGGTGGACGGCAGCGTTCGACAAGTCACCGAGCTCGGTGCCACCAGCCCTGGCCACCGCCGTGGACGTGGGCTCCCGTGTCTGGGCGGTCGGCGCCCCCCACGCCGCGGCTCCAGAGGAGAAGGGCTGGGCCAGGTTCCCCGGCTGCTGGTAATGCATCGGCCTGTGGGGGGAGGCAGGGGCTTTAGCCACCCTGGCCCGGGCTCAGCCAGTCCTTGTCCCCAGCTCTGAGGCAGGCCCCCGGCACAGCTCTCTCGTGGATGCGCACCGTGCGGCCGCCGAGGGACCCGGGAGCCCGCGCCCCCAGGAGGCGCGTACGTGGGGCAGGGCAGGTGCGGGTGGGGCCCGTGGGATGCCAGCGAGTGCCACGGGCCCTGCGCTGCCATCAGCGTCCCACCCAGCTTCAGGGACCCTGGAGCCTGTGCTCCTTGACTGCTGCCCCCACGTAGTCAGGCCCGGGCCCCCGCGGGTGCTAGGGTCTGTCCCGGGTCTGCTCGGCGGCTGCTGCCCTGGTGACTCTCGCCCTCCCTGGCGTTGCAGTCGGTGCGACCTCCCCATGTGCGTGGAATGTCCGCGTCCCCAGGAAGGCCCCCCTGCTGGCCTTGGACAGCAGCTCTTCTAGGGGCTCTGATAGTGAGGACGACGAGGAGAAGGAGACCCCCCTGCTGACCCCGGCGGCCGGCTCGGAGGGGCCCATCATGTGCAGGTGGGCAGGGCAGGTGGGCTGGCAGGCACCACGGGCATCTTGTGGGCTGGGGCGTCTCCCGGATGGGGTTTTGGGTCCAGTGCACCAGCTGTGCTTGTGGAGCTTGCCTTGTCCTCTGTGACCTCACGACACCACCTGTCCTCTGGCTCCCCCTGCACCTGAGGCACCCTGAGGCCATCACAGGTGCCCGCGGGCTCCTGGCAACTTGGCTTTGCCACCAGGCTGGAGGGGAGCCAGGCTGATGCTGGAAATGGTGTTTCCTTCTGCAAGTAGAAGCAACAGAGAAGTGTGGATTTTTTCTCTGCCTTTGGCACCTTTGTAAGGAGGCAAAGCAGTGGGGTCAGGGCGGCTTCAGGGCTCGCGGCCCTCAGCTTTGTGTTTTTGCATCAAAGTGGCAGCTAGAAATGGACACAAGATTCCTGAGTTGGTTCTAAAAGTCATTTAATTCCTTCTTAAAGTTCAGAATCACAAAAATTCATCAAACCTTCGTCCTTTTTTCAAAAACACCTCTAAAAATTCTGTAACTCTGCTTTGTAAAGTAGGTGACGTCACTTTGCAAACTCCTCTTGTTGCACGGGGACTGGCAGCTTAGCGCACCTTGCACGAGGCGGCTGGGGCTGGGGCCCCGCACCCAGGCCCCGCCCACCCGCTGCAGCCCCACTCCAAGCCCCAGCGGGAGGCATTTTGGGCAGCTGCACCTGCCTCTCGCGCGTCCCTGAAGGCAGCAGGCTCGAGGGGCCACTCGGACCCCAGAGCCCCGCAGCCCCTTGAGGGCTGTGACCCAGAGCAGGTGAGGTGCCACCGGGGGTCTCCTCTGAAGTCCTCAGTGACCTTTCCCCCTGGCCTCTGGCCCCTGGACCTGGTGCTCAGGGTGGCTGCTGCGGCCGGCCACGCCCGAGGGTCCCAGGAACCCCTCTCCTGCAGGCCAGCCTCGTCTGCGCCTCCGTCCTGGGGTCATGCCAGGGGCCCCGATACTCCCAGCACTTACTGGGCCCGCGCAGCCGACTGCAGGGGTCTGTGGTCCTGAAACTAGGAGGCTCCTCCCGGCTGCTGCTGGGCGGGCTGGGGAGGCGGTGGGCTTCCCTCCCAGCGGTCCCGGCGCACGACGCGCACCTTCCCCTCCGTGCACTCTGCTTTCCTGGGCACGGAGGGCGGCTGTCTGCTCGGCAGCCCCGAGGGCCTCCGGTACAGCTTGAAGCTGCTGGGGCGCCGAGCAGGGGTTTGTGCGTTCCGAGCTCCTGGTGGCTTCGGTTCCTTCTGCTGCTGGTGGCCTTTGAGGAAGCGTCTGCTCTTCTGCCCGTTTTTCAGTTGGGTCGTTTCTTATTGCCGAGCTGTTTGACTTCTTTGGTTTGGGGGATGTGAGTCTTTTGAAGATGTTTTATATCAGCCGGACTGTCCGTTCCTTCCTTCTCTTGACTGTGACCTTGGAGGGGGGCAAATTTGATCTTGAGGAGGCCCCCTTATGACGTTTCTCCCACAGATCATGCTTCCGGGACTGCTTCTAAGGGGTCATCACCAAACCCAAGGGCCCCTACCTCAGTTTCCTCCTGTGTTGTCTTCCAGAAGTTTCAGATTTGTATTCTACATTAAGGCCTGCGTCCTGGCTTCAAACTCCTCAAGATGGGAATTCTTCCCCCAAACACTCCTCTGTCGAGTGACTGTGGGCACCTGCTGGGGGCTGAGGACACCCTGCACCCCTCGGGCCTGTCCTGGTGGTGGGAGGGAGGCTGGACCTGAAATCACAGGCCCTCGGAGAATGGGATGCGCCTCCTGCCCCCCAGCCCTTCACAGGCCGAGATTGGTAAACAGTGAAGCAGGCAGCGCAGATGGGAAAACCTTGGGGCTGGGGTGTGGGGGCCTTGCCCTCTCCTGGACTGCGGCGAGAGGGGCCCCCACTCCATGCCCTTCCCAGCCGGGCACTCCAGGGGGCTCCTTGGCTGCCCGCGGTGGGGGTGCAGGGAGGCCAAGGCCACACGGCCCTGGTAGCAAGACTTGCTGCCCAGGCCCTTGGGGACGGACAGGCAGCATGCCTTGCGCCCTGGGGTCGCCCCACGGGGGACAGGGGCTGGGGTCGTAAGGGAGCCCATGCCTGCCCCACAGGTCGGAGCCCGCTGACCGCACTCCCCCTGCACCCGCAGAAGGGACCCCAGGGACAGCGACAAAGGACAGGTGAGCCGGGCGGCCGCGGCGACCCTGCTGCCCTCGCGGGAGCTGCCTGGCAAGCCCCCAGACCACTGCCCCCCTTCCCACAGGCCAGCGGAAGCTGCCTTGAACGGTCCGGTCTGACGCCGCTACTGCCGGACCACGGCGCGCCCGTCGGCTGTGTCCCTCAGCCAAGAAAACTACCTGGTGATGCAATTTCTTAATTTTATTTTATTTTAAAATAAATGCTGCATTGGCAAAGCTGGCGGTTGGCTGTCGCGCAGCCGCAACCCGCGTCTTCCCCGCCGGCCCTGAGCGCGGCCCCGCACGCAGCAATAACGCCCGTGGCGCCGCCAGGGCGCAGTGGACGAGGACGTGGCTCGGAGGCGCCGTTCTCCTGGTTCTGGGATGGGCGCAGAGGAGCCGCGTTTTGCACTTTGTACCCTGCCAGGGGCGGGCCTCCGTCCCACTCTGCGGACGAGCACAGAGCGAGACCCCCAACCCGCCCGTGCCCGCGACCCTGCGCCGCAGCCCCCAGGGGGGGCCCGGCTGCCATGCGCCCCGGAAGCTGCCACCGAATCCGGCTTCTCCGATCGACCGCCTTAAACCGGAGCCTGGTGCAGCCCGGGCAGGCGCCAGCCCCGTCCTGGGGGTCCGGAGGATGCCACCAGGTCGCCACCGTTTTTAACGCTGATATCCTGACAGGGCATCACCCCCCCCCCCAATAAACTGGTGGTCGTTTTACTGAGCAGATGCGTGTGGTG
>PVKY010009060.1:0-13590 GCA_004027775.1 Bradypus variegatus
GTATGGATGGATGAGTAGAAAAATGGGGACAAAAAAAATGAAAACTAGGGTGGAGGGATGATTTGGGTGTTCTTTTTTACTTTTATTTTTTATTCTTATTCTTGCTTTTTTTGGTATAAAGAAAATGTTCAAAAAATAGATTGGGATGATGACTGCACAACTATATGATGGTACTGTGAACAACTGATTGTACATCACAGATGATTGTATGATATGTAAATATATCTCAATAAAACTGAATTTAAAAAGTTTTAAAAAATTAAAAAAAAGTTCACCTGCCGGATGCCAGAGCAGAACACCGACTAATGTCTAAAGTTATCCAACAACATTTTCCTTAAAGGTTGCTCTTCATGAATTTCATAACGGATTTGTTGCTCTCATCATGAGATAAAGAATCTACTACCTTCAAGACAAAAAAAAAATGAACCTAATATGTACATACCAAGGGGTTATCAAGGATCCTAGGAACCTATCTGTCTTCTCAGACATTTTCTAGGAAATAACTATATTTTGACAGGGAAGGAGAAAGGGCTTAATATTTATTTTTTTCTTACCCCCTCCTTTATTCATTTCAGTGTAGAGCAAGTTGATAGCCTAACGATTGCAAGAGACAAATCCACAGTCAAGGGCTGGTGTGTATTTATAGCTGGATACATATGTCTATAGCTGTGAGGTATGTAAATAGAGTAGATACAGTTTGTGAATGCTCTTTTTGTGTGCACCTACAGAGAGGACAGAACAGAGAGATGAATACTGGAGATAGAGTAGAGAATGCAAGGGATTGATATATTTTTCCACATCTCAGCATCTCATTCTTATAGACCATCTGTCTGATTGGTGTAGGCTAGGGATCTCTGCACTGATCCTGTTACGAGGTAATACTCCAAAATGGGAAGGTGTTTAACAAAAGCTTCCTATTTGTAATCAAAGCCTCCCTTTGTCATTGAGCGTGCCCAGTCAGTCTGCTAGGAGCTGCTAGACTGACTGCTCCTAGCAGGCTACTTTCCTGTGGTTTGTAGCCACTGCGGCTGCTGATGAGCAGGGAGGCAGTGAGGCACTGGGTTCAAGGGGAGCCCTGAATCTGAGCCAAGTGGAACCTGGAGGAGTGGTAATAGGTGGGAAGGGCGCAGCAAAAGGTTTTGCTTGGTTCGCTGCTGCCTTTCCTCTCTAAGTGAAGCCCTCTGTGGTCACCCCAGTCAGGAGCCTCTGAAAATCTCTGATACTCCTCTGAAATTGTGATATCCAGCACAAGACTGCAGTCAGAGAGGTTTGGGTTCAAACCCCGGCTCTGCCTTATTATGACACTGGCTGAGACCTTGGTAAAGAAACTTCAAGTCTCTGGGTCTCAGATTCCTTCTAAGATTTAATGTGAAAGAAAAAGCACCAGAGATGGTTCACCCTCCCCATGTGTATAGACATATCCTCAGGGTCTATAGCTTGGCTAAGCTGTAAACCCACACCAACCCCCACTCCAAATCTCCTCAGAATCTCTGAAGACAGACAGATCTGGGTTCAAATCCCAGCTGTCCTATTCATGAGACTTTGGGAGCGTTGCTTAAATATATGTGTATGTGTGAGTGAGAGAGGACATAGAGCAAGTTTAATGCCTGCCAAATACCAAGGGATAAAATGGAAAATAAAAATAGAGAAATTCCTCTTCCCCTGGAGCTTACAGTCTAGTAGCTGTATTTGTTGGGGATCATCTGTTTCCTCATCTGTAAAATGGAAATAATAGCACTTACTCAGAAGAATTGTTGTAAAGGTTAAAATGGGAAAAGTTCTGAGCAAGGTACCTGACATATGACAACACTCGTCAGTAGATTATGAACATCTGATTTTTCATTCCTACATATTGAATTATTCTCTCTCCTGTTTCCCCCATAATGCCATCCCCAGCAATTGTTTTCCTTATGTGCCATAAGCCTCTTTCCTATAGTCTGGATTGGGAACTGGGTAACATGAGAGAGGCAATATAGCCTGATGGTTTAGTCATGTGCACTTGAGCATGAAGTAGACCTGAGTTGAAGTCCTTCTCTGCCACTTCCCCAGATGTGTGACCTTGGGTAAGCCACTTAACCCTCATCAGTCTTATTTCCCTCATCTGTGAAATGGGAATAAATGCAGTTCCTACACCAAGGATTATTATTTTTATCCCAAGAGTAGTTGGTGTGTGTCTGTGTGTAAGACAGAGACAAACAGAGGGAATTTAATATCTGCTAGGTACGGTGGAATAAATGAGAAATAAAAAATAGATACTTTCCTTGACCCCTACTCCCACACCCCAGAACTTACATTCCAGTGGATTTGTGTGTGCTCAGGAGACATATACTAGCTAAATCATAGAACAAATGGAAAATTGCAACTATAACAAGTTTTAAAGTGAAGAGTAACATGATGCCCTGAAAGACTATAGTAAGTGGTATTTGACCCAACCAGAAAGATCAGGGATGGTTTCCCTAATGAAGTCATGCTGGAGCAGAGGATAAATGGGAGTTTGCTAGCTGAATAGGGGAGTGTGCTGGTTTGACTGTTACGGACCCCAGAAGAGCCATGATCTTTTAACCCGATCTTGTTGGGTGGAACCTTTTGATTGGGATTTCCATGGAGATGTGACTCACCCAACTGTGAGTGAGACCTTTGATTAAATTATTCCCATGGAAATGTGACCCCTCCCATTCCGGGTGGGTCTTGATTGGTTCACCAGAGTACTTAAGAGAGCTCAAGAGCCAACACAGACACTGATACTTGGAGACGCTTGGAGATGCAGACGAAAAGATGTTTGAAGATACCAAGCTAAGAGATGAAGCCCAGAGTTTGCCCAGGAGAAGCTAAGAGAGGACCCCAGATGCTTAGAGAGAAATGCCTAGAAGCAAGGACACATAGGAGCTGAGAGAGAGGAACAAAGACAGAAGCCCAGAGACATTTTGGAGAAAGCCATTTTGAAATACAACTCGGGAGCAAAGGACCAACAGACACCAGCCACCTGCCTTCCCAGCTGACAGGTGTTCTGGACGCCATTGGCCTTCCTTCAGTGAAGGTAGCCTCTTGTTGGTGCCTTAGTTTGGACACTTGTATGGCCTTATTTGTAACCTAAGAAATCCCCTTTATAAAAGCCAGTCCATTTCTGGTATTTTGCATAACGGCAGTTTTAGCAAACCAGATCAGGCAGGAGCAAGCATTTCAAGCAATCTCTCAGTAATGTTCTCCATCAACATCATAAGCATAGTTTTGCAGTCTTCTTTCTAGATTATAAGCTCAAGGAGGACAGGGATGGCGGACTTGTCATTTTGCATACATTTTACATTATCTCTAAGTGCCTTGAAGAAATAAATGCTTAATAAATGGTTTTCAAATGAATGAATGTTAGCAGAAAACCAATGCATATTTCCTGGATGAAATAACAGATAACTGCTATATCCCCATCTCATGTCTTAATTCAGGATGCAATTAAGGAAGACACATTCCTTGGTAATAAAAACAACAACAACAACAAAAACAGTGTGGACCTTCCAGTTGAACAAAACAATTCCTCATTCAGATACTGCCCCCTTGGGAAAGTAACATGAAATCTCAGTCTCAGTCTCTGCATGTGTAAAATGGGAGTAAGGATAGCTTCCTTACAGGGTTATTTTAGGGATTATGCTGTAAATGTGTGATTATCTAATAAAAGAGTGGCTGAGAGTGTGTATCCAAGAGATGAGTGTTGTTAATATTACTACTATTAAGACACTGACAAATTTCAGAGATGTAGGTTTTCAAGGTGGGCTGTTGAAGACAGGCCAGGTTGCCCTTGAAGACAGCCTGCAAGCCATAGGATATCACCCGAACATCTTCCAGACCTTCAACTTGCCATAAATTTTTAAGGTTCTTCAGTGCCGGACATTATATCTCTGGTGGCTAAGAGTCAGACTGTTGGGTTTAGATTCCCAGATGTAATGCTACTAATTTATTTACAAGTTGTTAAAATATTCTAGGACCTGCTTCCTTCTAGGGTTGGATCGTAGAGTTTGGGCAGGATAAAATCAGATAATTCATCACATAGCACAGAGCCGGCACCTGGTGAGCAAGCCAAGATGCTAGCTGTTACTATTGCAACCACCAGGCCCTCCTGAATTTTCTGTCAATTACCCTGTTACTGAATCAGCCTTTCTTGGGCCGAGAATTGCTTCCTTTTGAAATTCCTTTTGTGAAGGAAGAAAAGCAACTCCTTACTGAGGTCTGAAAGCCTCGCTTTCCCTGCACATTTTCTCGGGGGAAAAGGGTAGGGCGTCAGATTCGGGATTATCAGGCAGTCAAGGTGAAGCAGGTCAGCAGTGGCTGAGGTCTATGGAAACTCTGCCTTCCCTCTTGAAGCCGCTGAGCCAGGCTCTTTCCCACTCGGCGCTCTTAACCCTGGAAGACACCATCTGGGGTTCCAGCCGAACACTGGGCATGCTCGCAATCTGAGGCAGCCTGAGTCGTCAGCAGGACGCGTCCGCTTGCAGAGCTCCCCTGTTTCCAGAGGCCCGGGTGCAGCAGCGGTGTACCGGGTTTTGTAGAGCTGAACCTTCGGTGCGTGCAGCCAGGGAACCGAGCCTCCCTTGGCCAACCCCAGAGCAGAACTGAACTCTGCACAGCCTGGGGTTCGCGTGCTCAGTGTCTGGTCTTGGAAACGCCTGGTTGGGGTTCTCTCTGCAGACAAAGGGGCGCACGTGCCCCTAGCACCCCTCTTTCTTAGCCGTGAGCCCCTCCCTTGCCTCAGATCCCGCCATCCCCGCAATTGCAGCCCCAACACCACCACCCAGCCCCTGGGTCCGGGACTTGCGCGCGTGTTCGGGGCCCGCAGATTGGCTCGCGCTCCCCATGCAGGGGCCGAGCTGGCTGCCCGGCGGCGCGCGGCGCTCGGTGTGTATGTGTGTGTGTGCGCGCGCGCGTGTGCATATGTGTGTGCGCGTATGTGTCTGTGCGGCGCGCAGGCGGGCGCGTGTGTGCGCGCGAGCGCTCGCGTGCAGGAGCCACTGGGTGTGCGTGCGTGTTTTATGGGTTTGATTCCAGAGCAGGTTGCACATTGGCCCTGGGTGGCTCGCAGGCTCAGGTCGTGCTTGGGCGTCCTCCTCCTAATCGTTTCCGAAGTAGCACCAGCACCAGCCGCAGCACCATCGGCGGCGGCGGCAGCAGCTCAGCGGCACAGCGGGCAGATCTGTGCAGAAGCGAGCACCGTTTAGGGAGTCCGGGGGGCGGGTAAGAGGGAGGAGGGAGAAAGCCTGTCTGGGTCTTTGGGATTATTTTTTTCCTTTCTTTCCCTCTCTCTCTTTCTGGAGGGTGTGTGTTGCTTCCTCGAAGTGAAGGAATTTTGCTCCAAAGCGAGCTGGGACCGAAGACTCTAGGCTAAGTTATCTCTCTATGTAGATGGTGTCAGGGAGCGAAGCTACTGACCGAGCCGCTGGTAAATGTTTTTCACTTCTTACTCTTTAATGCTTACGGCTTTTAATTTTTTTTCCTTTTCTTTCTTCCTTGTTTCCTTTCTGTTGCTCCTCATTCTGCAATCGCTCCTGAATCAGCTGCAGCTCTCTCGCTCTCTCTCCTTGCGTTTGTGCAGTTTGCAACTTGTTTCGTGGTTTTCTATGTGTTTTTTTTTCCTCCTCCATCCTCAGATGAATGCTGGAACATTTAAATTCGGCACTTCGGGAGGTCGTCATTAGTTGCATGAGTTTCAGGGGGGAGGGGAAAGATTGGTAGAGCAGACTGTTATTTCCCTGCAGAAGGATTGCCGGTTTCTCTCTAATGTTCATCGCAATTATAGGGATTTTTTTTTTTTTTAGGATGCATTATAACGTTGCATTGATGTTTAAGGTTATCGTTCTCCAGGATTACAATGCATTTTGACTCAGTTTTGACAGCATAGCAGATGCCAGTGATTCCACAACTACTGTATGGTACATATTGGCTAAAATATTCAAAATTGGAGGAAGAATCATTTGCATTCCAAAAGAAAATTTCTGTAAAATGCTGTTTTTCGTCATATTGCTGCAGATTTGCGGGAGGAATAATAGACATCACTACTCATGTTTCTTGCAAAGATAATAAACATATAAGTGGTTAGTGCATCACATACTGTCTTTTTCTCCACTGATTGATCTATTGCTAAATTTACTTAATAATAAATGTAGGCTGTGGAGAAGGAGGGAGATCACTGGTATTGTCTTATTCAAAATTGTGAGACATACACGGGGCAATTTCTAATCCCAATCCAGCCATCTCTTAGATCTTACTTGAAGTGGCATCTTGTTAATTGGGGAGGGTGAGGAGGGCAGTTTCTGCCATCCACATCAAGTGAAATTAAAATAGCCAGCATAATGCATGCAAATTGAACTCTAACTCTTTTCTCAAAAAATAGAACTCCCTCTGTAACTCTTGCTGCCTGGATATGTTTTAAATATTATTTATAAATTAATACACAGCAGTTCTTTAAAGCATTCTTATTTTAAGTTCTTTGGGGGTTTCTTAGGAGTTGCAATATTTCATTTGTTTTGCTATTTTCCACCCTAAGTTTTCATTTCCAGTTCAGTAGAAAAACTGAAGGGTCCAGTAAGCAATGGCATATCAGCAGTTTAAAAAGAAATCAGTTTATAGTTGTAAAAATCTACTAAGCCATGGGAAAATTGAGCTAACATAATGGCAATTTAATTATAAAGAGTGGAGCCCTGTGGTTCAGCAGGTTGCAGTTTCAATACATCTTGAGGGGCTCTGAACTCGAGACTCAGATGAGGCTATCCAGTTCAGGGATGCTCTGAGGCACATGCATTTTACAGAGAGGAAATATTGTTATTTAAGGAAACCACCTTCTGCTGTGTGGTTGCTACAGCACAGAGCTGCAGTTTACCTATGTAGAAAGAGTATGTTTGCAATAATAATGTTAAACTTTGTTTTAATGTAAATGTAGCTGGTGTTGGAATTCCGAACAGCAGAAGACCATGCATCCTGTTCAGGACTGAAGAACAAAACAAGCTATAAATGAACTCAACTAGTCAGACCCTCTTTCATATAGAAGAAAGCCTGCACTCTAAGAGACCACGTAAATTCACCTGTGCTGGGTCACCCGTGTTGACAAAAGCTTTTCTTGAAATTGTGGACAGGATTCCTGAGATATAAGAATCTAAAGCTTATTTCTTTTTGTAGTCTGCTGATGTTAATAAGCTTTTTTTTTTTTTTTTTTTTTTTTAGCGTGAAAGCTCAGATTAGTTAGGGGTCCTTGATATGGGAATATTGCTGTTTTAAAATATTTTCATAAACACTTCAGTTTACAATTTTGATCAAGTTGGGGGTGGGGGCTGCAACTTCCATTCTTAAGGATCAAAGAGTCAGCTTTGAGTGAAGTATTTGCTTGTCTTGGTACCAGAGAAATATGTATTCAGATAGTAAACTCCAATCCTAAGAACCCATGGCTTCTAAAGCATCATGGTTCTCTCATTCTAGGACCAAAACCAGAAAGCATTGTGTCCCATGCTGAGCAGCTACAATATTTCTCTGGCATATTCCACACACATGGGCATGGGCAGATAACTGACCAGGGAAAGGGCTCATTTTGCTTCACCCATGGGGAAGATTTCTAATTGTTATGCAGTATATTCAGAGCATGAATTTATTTATGAAACACTAAAATTAGCACCAGTTTCAGCATCTCAGCCCAGATGTGAAGACCAAGATTCCATCAATTTAAAGATCGTATTCTTTCCTGCTGAGGTTGGTTTTTTACCCACTCACCTCCCCCCCTCCCTGACTTTCTTCTAGTTTGGTGGCAACTTCCGAAAAGCTCTGATAATTTTTTATGTTTGAACAGATCTGTATTTTGGGTGTAATGCCAGGTTAAATCACTATTCGACCAGCTGAGCTTGTCTTATTTTTACATGATTCTGTGTGGTATAGTATTTGTGGCTTGTTGGTGAGTTTATTGTTACTAAGGTTTCATTAACTTTTAACCAAACTCATTTTAACTTTCTAAGCCTTGCGTTGATCTAAGGTTAATGTATGAAAATAGTATCATCTTCTTACCACGCTTGTTGGTAAATTCAGGAGTTTACTTTCTACTGATCTTCTTGTTGAATTTCAGCATTTCCAAACACATGGCACTAAACACCATGGGGAGAAGGTAACTTGTTTTGGGGAGGAAAGCTATATAGAACGACTGCTATCTGAGACTGTTGATTCATGAAACTTGACAGTCATGTTCATCTGTCTTGTCAGAGTTCCTATTTTCATTTTGATAAGAATGAAGGTTTCTGTGTGTGTGTGTGTGAGGTGTTTACTATGCTACCGTTACTGAATGTTTCTTAAAATTACTTGCTATTTTTTCTTTGTGTAACTGAACAGAACTTTGAACTACTTGTGTGTTTTTAAGGAAAACCTGTATTGGTGAGCTTGTTCATTGTTTTCTATTCTGTGCAGACTAATTTTGAGAAGTGATTTCTGGTGAAATATGGTCAAGGTCATTGCCAAGGGCCTTTTTCCCCTTCCCCATTTGAGAGCTCAAACTTAAACTGAAAGTCAGTTATTAAGAGGTAAAACTTAGTGTCAAACAACTTACTTCACATGGGGCTATTTGAAAAGCACATATATTGTTTTCATCTTTCATTACTTTGTGTGAAGCAACAGTTTTATTCTTTAAACTGCTGATTCCTAGTAGCCCTGATGTGCCCACAGGCAGAAGCTCTCCAGTCTACCTAAAACAGATCCACAAACTTCAGGGCATAGCAAGACCTTTTCTTTTGTAAGAGAAGTTGATAACTTGATATGTCTTCAAAAGGGGGCATGGCAATATTTTATAAAATACAATACATTTTCTAATTAGATAGCACCCCCCATAAACTTATGTGAAACCAGCAATGATTTTATAAGGCTCTTGAGTGGTAAGAGTAAATAGTAGCTTTGTCAAAGTATTTTGTGTACTCCTCATTTCTATTCTGTTTTATAAAGGGAATCTTCAGATTGTTGAGCAACGTCTATGTAGTCAGTAACTTAAAATCTAAAAAACAATATAGTTTAGATTTCCCCTACTTAGCAAAGATAAACCACTACTTGAAATAATTAGTTTAGCCATGCTAAGATAATGTAAAAAGGAATGATATATCTGGTTCTGCTAATATTTCCAAGGGATTTCATGAAGTTAAAGAGTATAAAATGTTTGTTTTTTTGTAAAATTTACAATACTCACTGCTATGGTCTACATGATATATACTACAATATGATTCCATACCTGAGATATTGCAGCCTTTTTAAGAGTTCTTAATGGTGTAAAACGAAGCACCTTGAGAAATAGTTTGCAAATAATGTTCCTTCATTCTTTGCCAAAAGACTTTAATTGGTCCACCTCTGCTAAGTGTACAATTACGAGCCTCTTAAGCGAAAAGAACTGTCAGGAAAAAAGTTCAATTATATGCTTTTCTGCAGAACTGTGGGTGAAAAGAGAGCAGGTGTTTTAACTCTTTATGTGAGTGCAGTAAAAAGAAATTGAGACAAAATAGTACAAATAACATTTTAAATTAAAAATCTGTTTTTCCCAAGAAAAATTATTTGCCCCTGAAGTATATGAATTGACCTCTGACTCCGCTGGAACATTTGACAATATACCTCATCTTATTACCACTTTGTGGCTACTGCTAGAATATTGGTGACGGATGCTAAAGATACAGTGTTTTCCTGGGAAAAGATGAGTGCATTGTTTGGGAGGAGAAGAAAGTTAAGACTTCCTGACGTAAAATTCTTTCAGAGGAGGTTTGGTTCCCCTTGATTTTTGTTTGGATCACCAGTGGGGACTTCCCAGCTCTAGTTCCATACTTAATGTGGTTCTGCCACAGATTATTATAACATGAATATGAGCAGTTACCTTTTTCAGCTCAGCGATTCTTATCATCGCACTAGATTTCTGGAATGTGGTGCAGATTTATAAAAGTTTGGAGCTCAGCTTTCCAAAAGAAGGTATTTATTTTTTGTATTGATGACTTAATTATGCAGCTATATAGCTTCAAACTTAATTTCAAAGTATTGGAAATTTTGTATGATCCTTTTCCTTTAATATGACCTTTGTAAAGTACTTATTTTTATGTTCTATAAAAGGGAGTTATGTACCTGGTACATAAAGAACTTATTCTGAATTTGGTTCAAAGGAATAAGTAATTCTTTCATTTATTTACCTCTGTGATAATTCTTTGTGATAATTACCTCTGTGATAATCCTTTCATTTATTTACCTCTGTGATAATAATTTACCTCTTCCTTAATTTACTTATTAGGAGGCAAGACTAAAGCTGGAGTGTAATTCATATGATGAAGATGAAATTGATAATAACATATTGATTTTGAATGTTTGGATAGGAAGATTCTACAGAGGATTCTTCTGGGCAAGACACACACTTAAGTCTCATTTTAATTATTGCTTAGGATTTACCTGATATTCAGTGTTTTGACATTTCTCCTACTTCAATTAGAGGAACAAAGGTATATGCAGATCAAAGAAATATGTCTCTAAATAGAAATGATTTTGGCAGTAGTTAAAAAATCTCATAACTTAAAATAACCATTTCAGAAATTTGTGTAAGGTGCCTGTTATATTTGTAACACATTGTATAAAAAAAGTCACTTAAAATTTTCATTTTACATGTTAGAAATAGACAAGTTCAGTTCTCAGATTATTTTTAAGAATGAAACTGAACCATTAGAGAGTTGTGTCTGTCCACATGGCTAAACCAAACAGTAAATATCTATATAGGTAAAATCATAGCTTTATTTGAGAACTCATTCCAACAGACTTTCTGATCTTAACACTGATAATTTTCTCAAAACCATTTCAAATGTAAAATTGTATGGTTTCATGCTATCTATTTTAGTAGATATTACTTAGAAGGAACATAGACAAATTAAAGCTAGGGAAATTATCTTCAGTCTTTTATTTTTTATTCATTCAATAAGCCATTTTTAGATTCTCAAGATAGGCGAGGTACTGTGCTCTCCTAGGTAAATCTTATGGTAAAAGCAATTTGATACCAAAATGATGTCAAAGAAAGTAAATGGGAGTGAGGTGGGTGCTTTCTTTAAATACACGATAAAGTTTTGTTCTTTGTGTCATCCTAGAATATACTAGAAAGGTGATTCAATTTTACCTCATTTCAGGATTTATTCAGGGAGTAATTGTATACAAATATCCACTCTTTCTCTGCCGTCTAGTGTGTCCAACCCATCTCTCTTTGTGTAGCCTGTTGCGATATGACAGCTGGAATTGGGAAGTTATGTGAAGATTCGGTACTACAGGCAACAATTTAATGGGAGCACAAGGGAAGGGCAATGTGAGTTTGTGGGAAGAGGATGCAGACGAGAAGGAAATTTATTCTGTAGTGGCTGCCATTTCCTTTAGGCAATAGTATGCCATCAATTTTATTTTTAACCTCACTGAAACTTCTGGAGAAGGCACAGCTGTTTTCTGTGTTTTAACCTTAAGAATAATAATATAATTATTACAAAAGCATTTCACAGTGGTTAGGGCTCTGTGATTTCTGTGACCCAGCATCTAATTTTTCTCCTCTCTAATCCTGTTTATGTATCCCCACACATAATCAGACTCAGTCAGATGAAACCAATTATTAAGGGAAAAAAATCTAATTTATTTATTATATTTATTGGATTTGTCTGATGCTTAATTATCCATTGGCGAATTTACATGTGGCCACAGAAAGGGCCATGGACCAGTGTGGAAAAATGATCAATCATCACTGCTCACAGTCCAAAGGAAGCTGCCAAAAGAGAAAAAGCCCTTAAAATTTCTCATTATTATTGCTATGGATGTGGCAATCTAAAACACTGAAAAGCATCACCAAAATGAGGAATGTTTGGCTTGACACAGGAAAATCTGAAAAACGATTGGGAGTTACTTGACTTTTTCCCAACCACTTGACATGATGTTGTGAAGAAATGTAAGGTATTCTACACTCTTTAAAATGAATCAAGATTTAGATGTTCAAACGTGTATGTTGGAAAGCCACTTCAAATTGCCCAACCAAGCAGGCAGCCAAGGCCCATTCCCTGGGCTGTGTGTGAGAGCAGGGGGTGCAGAGGAGTAGGAGGCGAGAAATGGGGAGGTGGACACGAAAGGCCAGGTAGGGTGACATGCAAGGAAGTGTTTAGAAAGTTTTATTGATGTTCGCACGTAACTGCAGGGAGCAGATGCTAAGACAGCACCACAAAAGCAAGGCATTAAAATAAATTTTGTGTTTGGCCTTTGATGGTAAATTATGATTTATTGCTCATTACCATTTATTTTGAAGGAACTACTTATGCATTGTACATTATGCCTTTGTCATATGTGGCTGCGAGAAATTAAAATAGGAACATGAATATTGAGAATTGAAAGGGGGATGTGGTGAAGCACACTTATCTTATTGGGCTCTTGTGTTTTTGTTAAAAATTCTTCACCACAACCAAAAATGGTTTTCTTCTCTTTTTACCCTCCTCTCAGTTTCATAGGATTAATCTTGAACATAGCTTATTTTATGCTTTTCTTCCCCACTTGCTCTCATCATGCCTATTTGAAAATTTATCAGTGGGGTGTACACTGATAAAAATAGATAATAATGGAAATAGTCACCACTTCAAGGAAATGTGGAAAGACCATAAATTGTTAAAAGAAGTGTCATTTTATTTATATGATTCTTCAGGTCCAGAGATTACAATACTTTTATAAGTCGGTCCCTTCAGCACCCCAAATGAACTTCGAAGATAAAAACAAACCACTTTTGAACTTGAGGGATTTGAATGCTGTTTTCAAGGAAAAACTGAATGAAATGTGTTTTAAGAATTGAAGCACACCATTAATTTATCATTAGTGAAGACACCGGGTAAATTATGATTTATTGCTCATTACCATTTATTTTGAAGGAACTACTTACGCATTGTACATTATGCCTTTGTCATATTTGGCTGCGAGAAATTAAAATAGGAACATGAATATTGAGAATTGAAAGGGGGATGTGGTTTAACGCTTGTTGGCTTAACAAGAAAACCTTAAGATGAGCTAATTATTCCATTTCTTTTTTTCTATATCACAAAATGCAATAATTTTTATTTCAGAAAAAAAAGTTGCTCTCAGCTGGATTTACTGCGGAAGCCAAACAGTAAATAGATAGAGGGACTGAACTCTCCTTCCTATGACAGTGATTTTTCACTAAGCTATTCCCTAAGGCCATTCTGAGGTATATGAGGGCACCAGTTCTTTTTATATGATTTGTGTATGTTCCCATAGATTGTGAAGTCTATTCCTGGGCAATTTTCAAGTTAAAATTGTGTTACGGCTACCCTGAAGGTTGTCATTTCTTGGTTTTTCTCTTGTCAGTCAATTCATAAGTGTTTATTAAGCCCCCATGGGGTGTACACAGAATTGTACTAGAAGTCTGTGTGTGTGTGTTTGGCTGGTCTCTGGTCTAGAAGCTCACAGTCTATAAGCAAAAGTATCCTCGTGTATATGTATGTTTGTGTGCATCAAATAATATTTTAAATACAGAAATTTGGTAATTTATTTTTAAATAGCATTGCCCTGAATCTTTAAATGTATTTAGTTTCAGGAAAG
>PVKY010009061.1:0-13598 GCA_004027775.1 Bradypus variegatus
GTACTATATAATGTTAACAAAGAGGTCAAACATAGCCCTGTTTTCCAGATTAGAGCACGAGAGATGTTCCAAATGTGGGCACAGCTGAGCCTGCAGTGTCCTATTTGCCTGGTCCTTGCGTTTGCATGGCCCCACCACCGGCAGCAGTGTGGCTTAGGGGGAAACTCCCAGGCTCAGGGTCAGGGGACCCAGCTCTATTATTAAGCTTAAATAAGTCATTTCCCTCCCTGTGCCAGAGTTCTCTCATCTGTGCAATGAGAGTGTTGAGTAAAATCAATGGCTTTCACTATTTTCACCATCAATAACTTTTTTTCTTTTCCTCTTTATGACTCACCCTTATGGGCTATTTCATTCTGATAGGAGGTCTTTAACAGCAGTTGAGTGTGTCTGATTAATAAAAGATGTCAAAGCCTGGGAATTATTTTAAATGTCTTTTGGGGAAATGAGGCCCAGAGAGAGAAAATGACTTGTCTGTCCCAACATTAATGTTTTTACCATGTAGAGCACCTGAAGGACAAATCCATATGAATCCAAGCTTACAGATTACAGTGCATTAAGATCTCTCAAGGCTATGTGAGTCAGTGGGGGGAAGGTACCAGAGGAATGCCATTCTAGACAAATGTATAGCTAACATCTTTGGGAGGATAATCCAAACTATTCATGATCACCACCTGAGATAACCCTTCCAGAACATGGACAGCATCGAACTCATCTCTGCCCACAGCGGTTTGCGCATTACCTGGCCTGTAGTAGGTGTGGTTGTCATCTCAGAGCTGTGATCCTGCCAGGATAGTGGGTGCCAGAGTAATTGTTTACACCTCAAGAAGAGGTGACAGAGCTGGAGAAGACACAAGAGAAGGAAGGAAGGGAGGAACATAGGAAAGGAGGGAGGGAGGAAAAGAGGGGGATAGAATGAGGAAGGGAGGGAGGAAGGAAGAGAGAGAGAGAGAAAGAAGAGAGAAGAAAGAGAGAGAAAAGGAGAGAGGGAGAGAAGGTTGGTTCCCTGATAAAGACAGGAGGAAAGTTAATAACAAATAGATGCATCTTTAGTGAATGCTTCAGAGATAGAATATTGTACAAGATACAATTGGGACAATGCATACTTGCACGTTAACTGTACATTGCTTCCCCTTCTCTCCTGAACCCTGAAAGATTGTCCCACCTCCAGAAGGTAATCAGGGCTGCAAATGAGGTTGAAGAACTGCTCAGATAAATGATTTAAGGAATTCAGAAGCATTTTTCATCTTTGAGGCGATGTCAGCGAGGACAGACAACCCTTGAGACAGCTGAATCCCAGAAAACTCCTAGCTTGTCTTGTCAGGGACTGAACATCGGGTTTGGATCCTATCACCTCAGCAGGGTAGGGATTTCCTCAGTTTACCTCCAGTCAGGTGATAGTGTCGTCAGTCACAAAGTGTATGTCTTCCCACTAATGCATCCCTGGGAAGTGCTTTCCTTCCTTTTTGTAGATATAACTCTTCTCCCCTCCAGTGAGGCTGTCAGTTCCCACTGCTGGGACAAGCTTCCCTTTTGTTGTCTTTGCTGGTTCTGTCTGTATGTGAACACACACATACCCACCACCTAGAATCTACAATAGACATTTTGCTCTGTTGGTTTCATGACAGATCTTTCCATCCTCCTATTAATCCATTCACTTAATTTGGGGGATACATTTCAAAGTAAATTGCAGACCTCGGTACACTTTACCCCTAAACACTTCAACATTCGTGTCTTGAGTTTTTTTGAATGGTCATTCTTGATTTTGTTGTTCAAGCCAGTGCTCACGGAAGTTGCAGAGGGAGGCTCGAGGAATGAGGGAAACCCCCACCCTTGCCCCAAAGCTGAGGCCACTGTGTCCTGGAGCCTCATGTGGAGGGAATGTCGTGGCAGCCTGCCCTGGCTGCCCAGCCTGCCCTCTCCTCATGGTTGGCCATCACTCCTACCCTCTTGTCCTCCAAGACCTTTCTGTGGTCGGAGAAACTGATTTGAAACTTGCCAGTGGGAGGAGCCTGCCCTCCTTCTATGGCCGTTCAACCATGCAGCTGTCCAGGACGTGCTTCTCACCTCTGCCGTGGGCACCTTGAGCTTGCTGCTACATGTGTCGGCATCCTGAGGCTCTGGTGTCCTTTCAGTCTGTCAGCTCTTCCATCCAGACAAGTACAGACAGACAGTGTGGGAGCAGGTGGCTGTGTGTCCTTGAAGTTTGGCAAGAGTTCTGAGAGCTCTGGAGAGAGAATGGTATGTGAACACAGGCAGACATGTCACCCGACATTAAGAAACAAAATCAAGTTGGATACTGGGCTTGTGAGGAGCAGAGAAGATGACAGCACAAATGAGCTTGTGAAGGGAAACGCGGTCCCAGGCCAGTGCATACAGGGCACTGTCCCCTTGGGTGAGATGGTGACAGTCTACCGTGAAGATTAAAACACGGGCTTTGGGGTCAGACACCTCTGGGTTTGAGCCTTCCACTTAACCTCTGGATGATCAAGGACCATTCTTATAGCTTCTCAGGGCCTCAGTTCCCTCATCTGTAAAGTGGAAATAATAATAGCATCTATTTCCTAGTGTTGTGAGGATGAAATGAGATAAATGCCCAGTCTCATAAGCACTCTATAAAGGCAGACTATCAGGAAGACGGAGAGGTCACTGAGGATTTGAGGGGGCTGGTTTTCTGCTACTGAGATCATCTTAAGAGAAACTATTCCTCTCCTCTTGTTAGAAGCAAAGGGTTGTCTTTGCATCCCACATGATGCTCATAGGGCAGCTTATGTGGGTTCTGGAAGCCCCACATCAGTGTGTTGTGTTCCTCCATTCTTGCTCCTTCTAATGCCACCTGGGGAGGATGGCTTCGGGTAGACCAGAAGGCCCAGTGAGGAGGCCAGGCAGGGGTACCAGGTGCTGTGGCCTTTCAGAGGCAGCAGCAAGTAGGCCAGGCCCCCTGCCCTAGAAGGAGCCCTCACGCTGGGGTGTTGAGGAGGCAGATGTGGCAGCTAGGATGGGCTCCTGCCCGCATCCATAAGATCTGACTTTTCTCGGCTTCTCCATCTAGGACATGCCTACTCAGCCCCCAGGCCCAAGGCAGATCTGTCTCAGCCCAAAGTGACAACCTCTCTCCCTTCACTCAGCCGCCTGAGTAGACGGAGTACTTCCGGTGAGCCATGTGCTGGGCTGTGAACTTTCTATGTGTCAGCTCATTTCATCTTCACAGCAACTCGGCAGCTCGGAGCTATGGGCGAAGCTCATGGTTGGTGGCAGTTAAGGTCTATAAGGTCACCATGGAAGCTTGATTAGCAAATAGTGAACCACTGCTTCTGGTGGAAGTGCCGGGTTAGGTTCCTGTGAGCCTCTGGTCACAGTATTTTCATCAACCCATCGATACTTGACCTTGTTTTATGAGTGTGTGTGTTTGAAGTCACTTTATTTAATGGATATTGTTGGTTCGTTAATATTGAGCTCAAGGGCAACAGTGCGATAACTCAGTCTTGAATGAAGCTTTTTAACATTCACGTTTCGTCCATAAGGTGCATCCCAGCCTTCTTGCTCTTTGGAACAGCTCTTCAGCACTAGATGTGGGAGCCATTTTAAACAGTGAAATCACCAACATAAAGTGCAAAAATTCAGAAAACATGGCACTAAATGTACCATGAAAAGGACACTTGTTTACTGTATGTGAGCTGAAACAACACGCAGGGTGTTGCCTTGTTTGACCTCGCATCAGGTGACTAAAGCTTTTCACCGCTCTGCATGTTTCCATGAACCACCACAAGATCGCCACAAGAATTGATTCGGGGGTTACAAATGAATTTTAGCAAGTAGGTGAACTCCCAAATTCAGAATCACAAATAATGAGGATCAACAGTGTTATATCCTGATTGTACTGGTGAAGAAACTGAGGCTCAAAGAATTATTCCCCCCATGGTCACCCAACTGAATCAAAAGATGCAGAGCTGTAACTCAACCAGATCTCTCTGATTCCATGAAAACTTGGTGGGTGCTTGCCTGACTTCCTTATCCCTCGTGTGCTTGCTGGATAGCAAGCTCCCAAGGCAGGGAATGGGACTCTTAATTATCACTATATTCTCCATGCTTGGCAGATATGTGATGCTCAGAAAATGTTGTTGGAGAGAATAGATCCACTGACCATTAAGTTTCTCAGCAGCAGAAAGCCTTAGAAATCTTCTGGCCCAACCTTCAAGGTGTTGCAGGGATTTCTTCAGTTACATCCCTGAGTCTGCCTGCTTGTGTCTAGCAGGAGGGAGCTCATCACAGGGTTGAAGATTGGCTGGAGAAGCTCTTCTCTTTCTCCTAAGGGCTACCTCTCTATACTCATCCTCTACCCCCACCCACCATGGACCCCCCTCTTGGGAGACTCCTTAGGGTGGAGATTCCGGTGCTTTCCTTCTCACTGTCAGAATTCTGTTTCACACAGAACTGAGTAGCGCCTTCCTGACTCCTGGCTATGGCACCCCAAAGAAAATGAACTTCACCTGACCCCAAAACATAAAGGCCCTTGCTCTATAAGCCTAGGATATCTGAGATGGAAAATCTTCTCTCGCAGTTTTCAGCTCACATCTTGACTCTAACTGGTGAGACTCTAACTCTCCATAACTGGACTGAGGGGAGAAGAGTGCTGTGATTGATTAGCAATGTCTGCCATGGGCAGGACCATGGATGGAATGGTGTGTGCCCCATGTGTGCCATCTCTGTTGCAATTCAATTTTCTTATTTTACAGATTGGAAAATGGAGGCTGGGAGAAAACGAAGGATTTACCCAAGAACAATCAGTACCTGTAGGAGTAACCTGGATTCAGAGCCAGGTGTCCTGATCCCCTCATTCCAGCACCCTCTCTCCTTGGCCTAGTAACCTGGATTCTGTGTGAGCTTTGAATGCACCCTTCCCATGTGCTAGAGAGTAAAAGCAGCCATGGGCATTCATTTATTGAACAGATATTTTTGAGATGTATGTGAAGTGCTGCAGATTTGGCAGTGAAAAAAAAACATGCAAAAATCCTTGCTGTTCCAAAACTTCCTTTATAGTTGAGAGACACAGATGATAAAAAATTATTATAATAATGTGATTTAATGTATTTGTTTCTCTGTCTGTGGACAGACACAGAGGTGGCTTCCTTCACCTACCTTGGCTGTTTCCTTTTTCCTCCTCCTCTTCCAGGAGGTCCTTTCACCAGAAATGGTCTTCGCCCTGTTGCTTGGCTCCTCCAGGGTGGAGAGCATCCTGGCTTGCCATTTCCCTGGATCTCTGCCTCTGAAACAGTTCCAGGTGGTCAGAAAGGAGAAAACAGTTATGGGGAGAGATGATGAAGCTTCATCTCAGCCTCTTGCTTAGTTGAAACAGGAGAACACGCCAGTTCAGGGCTTGGCGTGGGAGCTGAAATCCATCTTTTCTCAGAAGACCCTGATCCCATGCTTTCCAGCGATGGGGTTTGGGTTCTGCAGTCCACCACTATTCCCAGCTCATACTGTCTCTGCCTCACGGTTCTCAATCAGGGGAAGTACCAGTGGCCCAGGAGTTGTTTAGAAATACATGGGAGCATAATGTTGGTTGCCACAATGACTGGGGGTACTCCCAGCATTTAGAGTGTGGGGCCTGGATGCTAAACATCCTACTCTGAATGGGACAGTCCCGTGCAATGAATAGCACTGTCCAAAATGCAAATTGCTTCCCCCTGGAGAAACCCTGTTGGGGACCTTGGCCTTAAGCTTTAGCCCCCCACCAGCACCCCCAAGGCTTTATGGGCAGTGCTAGGGAAAGCCCACTGCTGAGAACGAGCAGCCTTTGGGCCTCATTCAAGCTTTTTGTGGCTCTGACCCTCCCTATAGCTCTTTGATAAAATGGGGCTGAATGATATCACAGTTTGCATTAAGGATCAAACATGCACAATCCACCCAGGACTCTTGCATGTAAAGCATGGGGGTCACTGTCTTCTGACCAGCACCAGCAACCACTGACCACTCCCACTGCTCTCTGTCCAGCCTTCTGGGCCAAGACCCAGCCGCAGTGACCCCTGCTCCCTGCCCCACACAAAGGGGCCACCAGGGTCGGCCTACACCCCCAGGCCCCCCACCCACACCACCCGCAGTGTAGCCCTGCAGCCCAGTGACACTTTACTGGCAGGGCCCCTGGGCCCGGGCCAGGCTGGGGCCGCAGCCCTGACCTGCTCCAGTTGGGAGCCCAGAGTCAGCTCTCGGGGGCTGGCTGCCCAGGGAAGGGCTTGGCACCAGAGCAAGAGGCTGCAGAACATATTTCCAGTTGAGCTTCCAGGCCAAGAACTCTAGTCCCTTCCCACCACTGTTCCCGCTGGCCCTGCCCACCTGCCTGCCCACCCAGCACATTAGCATTTAAATGTATCCAGAGTCTTCTCCACCAAAACCCTCTCCCCTACCCTGAGTCTACCAGGGAGGGAGCATTTGAATCCTTCTCCCGGCCTCTCCTGCCCTCATAATGGCCATACTGTATTCTTCAGCTTCTGTATGTGGCATTAGCCGAAAGGAGAGAGGGTGCCTAGCAACCCGTGGGATGCTGGGAAAGAGGTGGGAAGGAAGTGATTCTCATGTAATTATTCACTTCCACAAAAACCGTTGTCAGGTAGACACTGGAAACACAGCTGTTTTATTGTGCTCCTAACCTACTTTTAATCTTTTGAGGATCTTTACCAGTATAAAAGGTGAAAAGAAAGAGCTTAATTCAGCCATTTTCTGCCAGGCCATATAAGTTATGTTTTGGCCTCCATCGAAGGCTCAACTTACAAAAGTGGTAGTGGGGTGTTTGTGTGTGTGTGTGTGTGTGTGTGTGTGTGTGTGTGTGTGTGTGTGTGTGTGCGCGCGCGCGCACGCATGTGTGGCTGGCTGCTTGAAGAGAAAATGTTGAAGAAAGAAAAGGCTGTGGTTCGTGAGCCCCAGGAAGAGTACCAAGTGCTGTACTTGGCGTCTCGGATCTAAAAGTCAAGTGCCTCATGTGCTCTTGGATCTGGTGCTTTGAGGAGCCTAGGAGCACCTTTTCCCCATCTCTGTTGCAATCGTGCTCAGGCCTAAAGAGGCTGGGGGCGAAGCTGCTTTAAGGAAGGACAGCTGCATCGTCAGACAGGTGCTTCCTTCACCTGGGAGAGCTGAGCTGGGCCCTTGGAAAGGACATGCGAGGCTGTCATTGTATAGTGAGACATGTTAGCCACCAAAAGAAATCAGATCGAGAGGATTGTACCGGGTACCTTACTGTGCACTTGTCATTCACTTTTTTTGTGGCTCAGAGAGGTGGAGGAACTTGCCCAGAGTTGCACAGCAGGTAAACATCCCACCTGGGTCTGTCTCATGCACTTTCAATTAAGCTCCTGCAAAGCTCTGTACCAGGCACCTGACAAAAGGCGTCTCACTGAATTTAGTCTCCCTTTCCACAGCACTCGAGTGCCTTCTCCCTGAGGATGGTTTGTTTGCAGGTTCATTTGTTCCTAAGCCCAAAGTGACCCTTTAGGCACTGGCCAACATTTACCTCTCTCTGTAAAGCTTAGGTGAGTGACTTCCCCTTTCTGGGCATCAGATGTTTTCATCTATAAAAGGAGGCTAAGGACAGAACCTACCTTTACAGTGAGGGTGAAATGAGTGTTATGGTTGTAAAGTGCTTAGAAGAGACCCTAGTAGGTAGTCAGCACTAATAAAGGGTAACTAGCATCATCATGATTGCTAGAATCACCATCAGCCAGCACCTCTTCTTACTAGTGCTTTGGGGGCAGGATGCCTTGATGATGTGCTTGGCAAAGACCTAAAGCTTCAGCATCAGGCTGCAAATGCCAGCGAACTGTAGGAGGCGGGAACTGTCACGCCACACCCTCCTGCCTCAGTGATGGCAGAGGCCACGCCCTTTTCCTCTGACAGGTGGCTCTGTTGGTGACCAGAAAGCATGTTTCCAGGGGAGCTGCTTTCCACAGCCTGTGCTGACTTCTACCCCAGTTTCCTCTCACCCCCCCAGGGCAGCAGCTGCCCCCATCACGGAAGGAGGTCTGGCCCCTGCTGCCCCCTTTGACCTCATCTCCCATCCTCCTCTCCCCCATTTCTTGTCCTCCTCTCTGCCAGAAATTTTACTGTAGTTTGTCCATCTGTGTTTACTGTCTGTCTCTCCTACTAGAATGTAAGCCCCTCAAGGGTAGGGACAGTGTAAGGTTTAGTGACTGATCTGTCACTAAATTCTCGGCATCTGGAACTGCGTCTGGCACACAGCAGACACTCAGTGCATGTTTGTTGCATGGGAAGAAAGGAGAAGAGGCATGTTTTTCCCCCTCCAGATTCTGAATATTGGAATATTCTGGAGAGGAATTACATTTACTAAGCACCTACTATTTATTAGTGTCCGTGGCTGGGTTTCTGAATGCATCCTCAGTACTCTCCAAGAGCTAGGCACTGTGCTGAATGCTTGTGTCACATGCATTATCTCATTTAACCTTGTTGTGAGATAGTGAAAGACAGGGAGACCTACACTAGACACACATGCACGATGGCTGTCACCCTAATGTCCCCCGTTGAATGTCACGCCTCTCCAAGAGGTGAAGAAGACCTGATGCTTTCTCCCCCAAGCTAAGAGATTAGACATTTTCCATGTATGGTCAAGATGTGAATGTAGGGAGAGGGTGATTGTGTTTCCCCCACACCTGTCTTTCACCTGGGGATATTGATGCCTGACTCAGGTATGATGTACGAAGGTGCCTATAAAGTGTAAAGCGACATCCATGTGGGCTGGGGCAGCATGCCCTGTGCATCCTTCGTGTCGAATCTAGCGTCCACGTAGGGGTAGGGAAGAATTCATCCTCGTCCATCCATCCTTCCTTGCTGCTCTCAGCAAATATCATTGAGTTTACTCTGTGGAACTCTGCACTGACCCTGGGGGTGTGGTGACTTTCTGTACCTACTGGGCATGGGGGGCTTGCCGGAACCAGTGGCTCTGAAAGAGCTAGAAGATGGGACCCCCCTCTGTTCTAATGGGGCTCTGCTCCCCTGTTCCCATGCAAATCTGCCCTCCAAACCTCTAAATGTAGACCGCCCACAGCCGCGCTGCCAGAACGCCCCCCATTCATTGCTGCAGAACATGGGGAGTGATCGTTTCTCAGCCACTGACCCAGCTTCCTTAGGGTTTGTTTTGTTGAGACTAGTTTCCCTTCAGATTGTGTTGAGAAATAGGAAGCCCTTTCTCCACTGAGCTGCTTTCTTTGTGGCGTCCTGGGAGAGGCTGGTCAATGGGGCTCAGTTGCTGCGTCTTCTTTCATTGGGGTGGGATCGTCTTTGTTGGGTTTGAGTTGACAGCCACGGAGCTGTGGAAATCCCGGCAGAGACTCCAGGCCCGCTCCGCAGAGCAGGAAGCCCCAGCGTTTCTCTTAGATGTAGAGCTGGAATGCCTTGGGTTTGAACCTAACGCTCTCCCTTATTAGCTGTTTGACTTTTTATACATCCATTTCCTCTTCTGTAAATTGAGATAATAAAACTTACCTAGTGGGATGGTTATGCAAATTATAAGGCATGTACATGGAAGTATGCAGCACGTAGTAGGTTCCCAACACGTTAACTCAGTTTCCCCCTTCTTAAGGCATCACCGAACTGGTGGAAGAGTTGATGAATGTTCATTTAGCCTGTTTTATTAGCTTCTTTTTTCCCATTTGTCAAATCACTCCGATGACCACCATGATTTTGTTTGGGCTCTGGATGTTTGTGGAATTCCACGTTGAAGAAAAAAGTGGCCTTAGATGAAATAGACCAGGGATAATGGCTGTGGTGGAGATCATGCTGTGTGCTCACCAAACATTTATCCTTTTCTCTTCCTGGATAAACGGGAGGATCACCTTTCCCAGCCTCCCTTGCATTTAGGTTGGAGCCATGCAACTTGGTCAGTGATGGTGGGCAGAAGTGACACAAGAGACGGGCCCTTACAAACATCCCAAGCAAACCTCCAGTTTTCTGTTCCTCTGCCTAAGAGGATGGAGAAGACTGTGTTGAGAAGCCATTGTCACAACAAGGTAGAAGGGCTTGTGTCACTAAGTCATTTGATGGGCAAGAACCCCCATAGTCTGTTTCAGGCTTTGCAGAGATGAGAAGTAAACTCTTCTTGCATTAAACCACTGCGATTTCAGGGTTTTTTTTTAATACAGCATAGCCTATCATTAATATCTTGTTGTATACAACTGCTCACTGATGAGTTAATTTGTTCTTCCCAAACTGAGGAGCAGGGCTGATAATTGGGGCCTTATTGCATTTTTATAACCACAGGGATATGTTTAAGAACATAAACATACATCAGTTATGCCAATGTGTTGAGAAGTCTAACGATGCAAACTCCATGCAAAGACACTCACTGCACAATCTAATCTTGAAAGCTCTCGGGTGTTGCTATGCCAAAGAGCATGTGTCTCAGCAAAAAAGTTGATATGGGTTTTTCAGTTGTAGAAAATGGGTTTTCCAAATGTGGAAAATATGAAAAGCCAGTGGAGAAAGTTTTGGATCGGGAGTCAGGGAGATGTTAAATTACTGCTAGATTCCTGATGACTTTCAAATTTCTATATTTAGCCCTAGAATTTCCAATTGTCTCCTGAACATATCACTTAGGTTTCTCAAACTTGCCTTGTCCAGAACTATACTTACTCAGCACCCCCACTTTAAACCTCCAACCTCCAGAACAAACAAACAGAAACCTGGCTCATCCTCTAATGTTGCATTCCTCCCACCAAATTGCTCAAATCTGTGAATTCTCTCATCTCCAGCCAAGACTAATCTTGTTTAATCTGTCCTGTAAAGATTTCTTGAGTACCAAAGAGACAAAATACAACAGAGAAAGAAAATATGTTTTGTTTTTAATTTCCCAGAATCTCCCTGCCCACACTGAGAAACTAGGAAAACAGAACAAAAAACCTATGGAAAACACCTTCAATATAATTGGATAACTCTATGAACCACAAAATGTAAACAAATGGGGCCGAACACCAATAGCAACAACGTCTGCATGGTATCAGCTCTATGATGAGGTGAAGATGAAGATGAAGCCAAGAGGAATTCTGAGGGCTGAGAGCAAGGACAACCAGAAATCTCTAGCATGCAGCACCCCCAGACGGAGGGGACTGGGCTTGGGAGTGGAAGCGTGGTGGGCTTATCTGAGGACATCACACAAATGGGAATGGCTGTGCAGGCTCCAGTCATGGTGGATAGAGGAGGACTGCAGAAAGTTTGGGCAGGGGCCTGGGCTCTGCAAACTCCAGGAACTAATTAGCTGAAGCTGCATTGCACAACAGAGCTCCACATTGAGGAAAAAGTACTGGGAACAGAGTCCAAATTGAGCTTGGTAGAAACATTAGAAGAAAAGAAAAGAGAAGATTTGGATAGGAGAGGGGGAATGGGGTAGATAATGATAATATCAGAAAGTACTGTCTGCGTGCCCATAGCTTTAAAGACTTTTTTTTGTAACAACAGAAGGACCCCTAAGACCTGTGAGAATGGAAAATCTATCCTGGACCACCCCCATGCCTCCAGGTGCAACCCCCTCCAAGAGTGTAGGAAAATTCATCTCACCTGCAGCTAAGCAACAGAAAAGGATTGTGGTCACATCCCATACAAAGTTGTTATAAGAAAAAGAAATATTAGCAGAAGAGCATTCCTATAGATAAGAAATGGATACCTTAAAGAGAAAGCCACAAAATGGATGAAAACTGAAACAATATGTCAAAATGAGCCTAAAAGAAACTAGGAGAATAATAGATGCTATGAAACAACAGTATAAATAAGATTGTTAGATAAAAAGAAGGTTTGAAAAGAGAGCTGATAGAGCTCTAGAAAGAACTCAATATGAAAGCAAAATATTTTAGGAAAAAATAAACAGAAGGAATAAAAGAGTGAATAGAACCATGGATAATATCATAAGGTAAGTAGAAGAAGGAGAGGAGGAAAATGAAGAATAAAAGCAAATAGAAATGAAGAAAGAGATGTTTAAAAGATTGCAAGAAAAAGTGATCAGTATAGAGAATAGACAAAAAGATTGAACATACATTTGAGTCCCTAAAGAAGAAAGCCAAAACAATGGAAGAGAACAAATACTAAAAAAAAAGAATAATAATAATAATTCAAGAATTATTTCTTGAAATAAAAGGAAAGACACTTGCATCTTGAAGAAGCAAAATCAAAACAGAATGGTCAACATTTACACGTATTCTAATAAAACAATTGGACTTTAAAGAAAAAGGAAAAAAACAGTAAGTGCCTTATAAGGGAAAACAAATTAGATTGGCACCAGACTTTTCCACAGCAACACTTTATACCAGAAGACAGCTGAAACAACATACTCAAGATACTTAGGGAAGGAAAAAAGAACCAAGGATTTTATATCTAACCAAACTGAATTTCAAGTATGAAAGCCAAATATAAGTTACTGTGAACATTCAAGAACCCAAGAAATATTATTTTCCATGAACCTTTTTGGAAGAATTTACTTCAGTACAAGCTACAAACAACCAAATTGACTGGAATGCATTGACCTAAAGAATGAGAGTGAGCATTAAATTTATATTCTCTTGTAGCACTAACATTACATAATGCCTATAAGAAAGAATGCTTGCATGTTCTGATAATGAAGTTACAGCACAAGTATTTAAGATTAGGAGATAATGAAGAGTGTGTATATGAAAAGTAGAATGAGTTCACAGGTCATCTTATTAATTTGGAGCAAACGGTAATGTCTTCAAATTAGATGCTGGGGATTGGGAGGAAAAAGACATAGAGGCTAATGGATAATTTCAATATTCCTCACAAGAGGGAATCAACAGACAGTATCAAAAATGTAAAGAACTAAGGATATTATACAAAGGTGTTAGTTTAATGGTAACTATTAGAATAAAAATTGGAGGCTTTTTTCCCACAGAGGTAGGGGAGAATGAGGGGGAAATTACTGGAGAACACATTCTCCCCCTCCCCATACACATATGAATGTCTAGGCCCTGCATGCCTTCTCTCTTCTCTAATCTTTAAAGGTGTGCCTTCTCCAGGAAGCCTTCTCTGATTGCTGTAGCATGTGTTGATCTGCCCCACATCTACCACTCCTAGATACTGGGCACCTTGTTTGTGAATGTTTTTTCTCATCTGAGGACAGAGATGGAATCCTCTTTATAATTGTGCAGTACCTCTTTCATAATCTGGCATAGGTTTCTGCAGACAGAAAGCACTCAGTAAATGAAATTCACCAATAATTCAGGATTAATTGAAGGACTTGGGCTTGCATCCTCTAGGTTCTTCTAAAAGCTTAATGTTGCTATCAGTCAGAATTATTTCAGTTTGAAGTGACAGAAATCCAATTCAAACTGGCTTAAGTAAGAGGAAATTATAGGCTTCTGTAATGGAAATGTTCCTGAGCAGTGCTGATTTCAGGCATGGCTGGATCCAGGAACTCAAATGATAACAACATCAGTCTTTCTTTGCCTCTAGACTCTGCTGTTCTCTGCATTGGCTTTATTCTCCAGCATAATGAGATGACCTCCAGCAGTTACAAACTTAACATCCCCAGCATAAAAGGAGGTGTCCCGTTTCCAATAGTTCTAGGAAAAGTTCCAGGATTGGATTTTATTGCC
>PVKY010009062.1:0-13587 GCA_004027775.1 Bradypus variegatus
AGGTCCTTGTAAGCAGAGGAAATTGGACATGGAAAGGAAGACATGGGGAGAGCCAGAAGCTGGAAGTCAATGGAAGCCAGAAAAGAAAGGAGAGGCAGCTCCAAGCAGGTAGGTCTTCCAACTGTCCCAAGGACACACCTTGTCAATTCCCAGCTGCAGGCCTCCTTTCACACCAACCCATGATCTTCCTTTCAGTCGTTCACACATTCGACTTTTGTTGAGTTGCCTCGTTCATGCCAGGCCCAGTTGCCTCGTTCATGCCAGGCCCAGGGCTGCATTAAGGATACAGACAAAATGCCTGCTCATGTGATGGGGGTAGATGGACAAACTGACAATGACAAACAAGGTCAGTCCTGTAAGAGAGACCTGTGGAATGAATGAATTGGTGAATTAATGAATCAGTAAGTCTGGCTGTTTGAATAGAACTCAACTGACTCCGTTCAGTAGCCCCGGCTGGATGTTGTGACCAGTTTTATGTGCACCTAATCCCTGGGGCACAGCACAGGCAGGACCTGAATTTGCTTCCTATTAAAGACACCTATGGGCCTCCTAAAGCAGAGGGTTGGGGAAGTGGGATCCTTAAAAGCTTTCCCCCTTCGATGAACTGTAGGGAATTTTTCCCTTGATCAGTATAACCTTCTCTTCTTTTTAAAGATATCTCTTGGAAAATTTATTCATTAATTGATTCAACAGGGATTTATTGAGCATCTACTATGTGTCAGCATGACTCCAGGTGCTGGGATATAGTGAGGAACAAAACAAACAGAGGTCCCTGCCCCTACAGAGCCAATATTCTAGTGGGAGGAGGCAAATAAACAAAGTTAGTCCAATTCTTGGCTCCTGCTCTGGAGGGACATGAAGCAGGGAAGGAGAGGGGTGGTTTAGATGAGGTCACAGTTTTCAAAAGGGTGGTCAGGAAAGGCCTGATAAGAAGGTGACATTTCTGTAAAAGCCTGAAGGAGGTGAAGGAGCATTTGCAGAAGAAGGGAGAATAGGTGCAGAGGCTCCAAGGCAGGGGCAGAGGGGGTCAGGATGGCAAGAGAAGAGGGGGAGAGGGCTGGTGAGCTTGGAGAATATAAGTCCCCATAGGACACTCTTAAGGATCTTGAATTTTATTCTAAAAAGGCCAGGAAGCCATTAGAGGGTTTTTAGCACTTCTGTCCTACCAGGGTCCCTTTTTCTGCTGCTTTGAGAATCGACCAAGGAGGCCCCAGTATAGGAGCAGGAACAGTGGTTAGCGACCACTGCATATCTGGGTGGACAGGAGGGCAGGTGGCTGCACCAGGGTGACAGCTGTGGAGGTGGCGAGAAGCGGTCAGATTTGGGATCCATCGGATGAGAACTGACATAGGCTTTGCCAACAGATTGAATGTCGGGTATGAGAGAAAGAGAAGCATCAAGGATGAAGACTCCAAGGTTTTTGCTGGAGAGACCTGAAGGATGGGCTTGAGATTATTAGGCATGGAAGGCTGGGGAAGAGCAGCTTTGAGAGGCGATGGTGGCTCACACTCGAAGGTGACAAGTCGAGTGGAGGGGCTAGTAGGCAACGGGGTAGACAAGGGCAAATCCCAGCTGGAGAGAGAACTTGGGGGTCATGAGCACACAGTGGTACTTCATGCCACATGGCTGGATGAGCTACCCAGGGAGAGGTCCAGTGCTGAGCTGGAGCCTTCACTGGGCAGAGGTTGGGGTGGGGGTGGAGGGAACAGGGAGGGAGCCTTCCTGGAAGCCACGAGAGCAAAGTCTTCCAAGGAAGAGGAAGATGCAGATCACATGAATTTCTGCAAGAGGTCACTCAGGAGACTGGGAAGTGACGGGTAGAGTTAGCAGTGTGGAGGTCACTGGTGACCTTGACGAGAGTTTTCAGGGGATGTCTCAGCAAAATCCTAAATGAAGTAAGTTCAAGAGACCATGACCTAAACCTATGTGAAGGCCCATTACAGCCCACAGCCCTTTACGGGAAAGTCTCATCTCTCCATGCAGAATCAAAGCAAAACATATGTTTTCTTGCTGTCTGTCAGTTTTATTCATTAACTTCAGGCTTGCCCACCTCCTAGAATCCGGCTTTGACCTTGGCCTCAGCAAATTTCCCTTACTTTTTTGCTTTCTTGCAAGCTCATCCATGCATTTAAAATGATGGTTTTGTCAGACTTTTGCCAAACTGGTAGGTGTCTAGTGGTATCTCTTGTGGCTTTTTATATGTAAATATAGATTTTATATGTGCATCCTACAATAAAAAAGACAAGCAACCCATTTTAAAAAATAGGCAAAAGACATGAATAGACCTTTTTCCAAAGAGGAAATACAGATGGCTAAAAAGCACATGAAAAGATGCTCATCTTCACCAGCTATTCATGAAATGCAAATCAAAACCACAATGAGATATCATTTCACATCCATTAGAATGGCTGCTATTAAACAAATAGGAAACTACTTGGAGAGAATGTGGAGAAATGGGAGCACTTAGTCACTGTTGATGGGAATGTAAAATGGTACAGCCGCCGTGGAGGATGGTTTGGCGGCTCCTCAGAAAACTAAATAGAGTTGTCTTACAACCAGGCAATCTCACTACTTGGTATATCACTCAGAATATCTGAAAACAGAGATGATAACAGACACTTGAACATTGATATTCATAGCAGCATTATTCACATTTGCAAAAGATGGAAACAACCCAAGTGTCCATCAAATGAATGGATAAACAAAATGTGGTATATATATACGATGGAATATTATTCAGCAGTAAGAATGAAGTCATGATATATGCAATAACATGGATGAACCTTGAGGGCATTATGCTGAGTGAAATAAATTGGCACAAAAGGATAAATATTGTATGATTTCACTAATATGAACTAATTATAATATGTAAAATCTAGAACATAGGTTACCAGGAGACAGAATGAGCCCAGAGAATGGGGTGCAGTTGCTTAGTATGTGTAGAATTTTTAACTAGGTTGAACTTAAATGTTTGGAAATGGATAGAGGTGACAGTAGCACGTTATTGTGAGTATAATCAATAGTGCTGAGTTGTAGGTGAATGTGGTTGAAAGGGGTAGTTTAGAGTCATGTTGAGGCAGGATAGACTAGGGCATTGAGGCTGAGGCCCCAGTCTTCTATTCAGCTTTGAAAGAGTTAATGCAGAGCTATGAAAGTCAGCTGCAAACCTCATGGGACAAACATTTGCCTTAAGCTCCGAAACCTCCCCAAACCATAATAGCTTGTAAAATCATGGACCCAAAGCGAATTTCTTAGTTAATGACAGAAAGCATGGGGTCATAAAGGTTGCTAGACATCTGCCCAAAGATGAATTTTAGATACGTGACAGCAGTTACAAGTTCCAACAGCTATCTTTTCCTAGGACAAAGAAGACACCTGGTGTTCAAAGGTCAAAATAAGAAAACCACTGTAAAACTTCCCTATAAGAAGCTAGCCCACTGCTACTCGGTGCTTGCTTCTCCTTTGAACATGTCCGTGTTATCTCTTTAATGTGGACTGTTTCTCTCTTTCCTACTGGCCCCTGTCATCTCTGAATTCTTTCCGCAGCAAGAGTCCTGAACCTGGAACAGGGTTCTGCCTGGCACTGTTGCCAGGAGGGCACCAGTTACAATGTTTGTTACCAGAAGGAAAGCTAAAGGTTAAAACATGGGAATGTATAACACAGTTAACCTTGTGGTGGATGATGACTTTGATTAGCACTCCAAACATAAATAAGTTCTTTCATGAACCAGAACAAATGTACGACACTTTTACAAGTAGTCAATAATGGAGGGGTATATGGGAAAAAATGTACCTATTGCAAGCTATGGACTATAGGTAGCAGTAATATTTTAATATTCTTTCATCAACAGCAACAAATGTACCACACCAATACTAGGGGACAACAATAGTGGAGGATAAGGGGTGTGGGATGTTTAGGGTTTGCTTTTATATTTTTATTTTTGGAGTAGTAAAGTGTTCTGAAATGGATTTATTGTGGTGATGAATGCACAATTATGTGATGATATTCTGACCCATTGATTATATACTTTGGATGGATTGTATGATGTGTGAATATATCTCAATAAAATTGCATTAGAAGGTAAAAATATACATAAAATATTTATGTACATAAAATATGTGTATACATAAATATGTTTGAATATGTAAATATATTTTATCTAGTATTTTTAGAAGTTTTAGTTTAGGAAGGGTTTAGGATACTTAACCCACAATTTTCTTGGAAACAAACCTCCCTTACGTTTTTTTAACCTGTTTGTTTTTTTTTAACTACTAGCTATAGTTCGTGGTTTACATCAGTATTTGCTGTTTGTATTGTGCAGTCCTATGGGTTTTTTTTTAATTTTTAGCCTGGTAACTTATAATAACCTACAATTTCCCCCTTTTAACCACATTCAAATATTTGATTCAGTGCTGTTAATTATATTCACAATGACGTGAAACATAACACTCAGAAGAAAGTCCAAGGCACATACATGGCTGTGCGGCTGAGTGCCGCTCCCAGGTCCATAAATCCAATGCTGCCCAGTGACTCCTATGACTCTGAGTTTCTTTTCTATCATGACTCTCTTCTCCTTGAAGGGAACAATGATCCTGAGTTTTGTGGTGATCTGCTCCTCATTTTCATGCATATTTGTGCCCTAACTCGGCATGGCTGCACAGTGTGGTTTAGTTCAGCCTGTTTGTGAACTTCATGCATGTGGTTGTTCTGTATGTTCTCTTCTGGATCTGGCTTATTTTGCCCAATATCAGGTGTAAGATTCATCCACGTTGCTGCAGGAGTTTTCATTGCTTTGTGGTATTCCAATGTACAAATATGCCACAATTTACTTATCTGAGAGAGAGAGACTTTGCCAGGAGGGAAATTGGATACAGTGAGCCTGACCATTCTTCCAAGGAAATCTGTTACAAAGGAAAAGAAAAATGGGGCAGTATCTGGAAGGGAAGATGGGATCTAGAGAGGTTGGTTTTTTGATTTTCTTTTCTTTTTTGAGAGTGGAGAAAAAATAGCATGGGAAATATTTTTGTTTGGGAAAAATCTAAGAGAGAGAAAAATTGACGCAAAAGAGAGAAAGGATACATTGTTGAGGCAACGCCCCGTGGTGGATGAGAGGGGATGGATACTGAGGGCTCAGGAGGAGGGGACGGCCTTGGGGAGGAACAGGGATGCCGCATCTGTCCTGCCTGGAGGGCAGCCGGCGATGCAGACACAGCTGCCCGTGGGGCTGGATGCGCCAGTGAGAGCTCCTCAAAGTTCTCTTCCGACTGCTTCGTTTTCCCAGCAGACCAGGGCCGGAGGCCATCAGGGATGGGAGTCTCAGGAGAAGAAAGTGTGAAAGCTCTACGTAGCAGAGCAGGAGCCCACATGGACAAGGGAGAGCACGTGTGACCGTCGGGCCACATCCAGTGTCCACTTCAAGTTGGAGGTCACGAATGAGTGTGACAAGAGCCAGCCTGGCCATGTGTCCTGTCAGCCGTATGTCCCACAGCGCAGGATGGTGCCCAGCAGGTGGAGTGATGGGCTTGGCCTGGGCGGTGTTCAGCTCCGTGAGTGTGAGGACACGAGCAAAGCCATGGAAGTGGTTAAGAGGTGTGAGGACAGGCAGGTGGGGTTGGGGAAACATGTGGGTGGGACAGGTGATTGGGTTTGGAGGGTGGGAAGGACGGTTGGGGTTGGGGTCTAAGAGGGAATGAAGTGGAAGATAAGAGGAAGTGGTGGAAAGTGGGACACTTGAGATTGCGCTTATGGAAGGCTTGGGGTTCCTAGTGATGACAGAGTCCACTCTAGGATGAGACATGGGGGCGGAGGGCTCAGGGTCTTGGAAGGACTCACTAGGGGTGTATTGGAATCCCCAAGAACCGTGACAGACACTGTGCTGGACAGAGTGACAATGAGCTAGGGGCCAACCTCTTCACAGGGCAAGGAGCTTGGTGGCAGTATCAGGAGAGATGGCAACAAGGAGAAGCGGTGATCAGTGGGGTCTGAGACTCAGAGCTGAGTGTTTGAGGGAAAAGGCAAAGGCCCTGAGACCGAGTGGTAGGGTAGGAATCCCTCACCTACCCCAGGGCACTCCCAGCCCTGCCTCTCACCCCCAGGACCTCCTCCCTCCCAGGTTGGAGGGTAGAGTAAGAGAGCTCAATGCAAGTGTTCAGTGAACTGAGGATTCCAGACACTCCGAGGAGCCACTGAACAGGCCTCGAGCGGGTATGGAGCATTTTGTTCACCTTAGAAAAGATCCCCTGGAGTGTGACGACAGCGGGTGGTTGGTAAAATCACATGAAATGTTGTTTTGGAAGGGGGCTGGTCAGTGGAAAGTGTGGGAGCCACACATACATACACCTCCTTCCACAGAAGCAACAGTGCCGACTTCCACTGCCTCCTCCACAGTGGGAGAACGGGGTGCAGCTGCCATCCCCACATCAGGGCCTGTGCCCAGAACACTCACCCTCCAGAATCCATGAGCCTGTCTCCTCTTTCACTCAGGCTCCTCGTTCTGATGACCCACTCTAAAGGAGCCCACCCACCCTTGCATTCGCCATTCCCTTATTCTTCATATCATGTATCATCACCTGATACTAAATTTTATATTTATTATTTCTGTCTCGACACTAAAAGGCTTTCTTGTTCATTTCAAGATTAAAAAGCACCTAGTGCCTGGAACTGCCTGGTAAATAGTTTTTGAATATGAATGAACTTAATCCCAAGGACAACTACAACTCTGTATCTTGATTGTGTTAGGGGTTACATGCTTCTCCAGATGTGATAACATTGCATAGAGCTACACACATACACACACACACACACACATACACACAGTCACAAATGAGTACATGTAAAAACTGGTGAAGCCAGCTGGTGGTGTTTCTACTAATACAATTTTCTTTAAAACTTTGTGGGTCTCTTATGAATCTCTTTGGAGTTTACTCTACCAGACAAATGAAAACCACAAATATCTTTGAGATCAGCTCTTCCCTCCTCGGGCTTGGCCTGAGACTGCCTGAGGACAATCATTTCAAGATTCTAATGAGCTCTATTGTTTGAACACCTATCTGATCTTTCTTAGGTCTTAGGTCTTTCTAAGGTCTTAACAAAGGATTTTACAGTCCACCCTTGGTTTCGTCTTTAAACCATGTTTTCCTATTTGTGCTCTGATGTTAGCTGAGAAGCTGTTTCTTGATTTTAGCCTTGTTTGCTATCTGGAGAGGTTGAGAATTATCAAATGTGGCAAGGCCTGGTTTCTTTACATTTTAGATTTATTTCTTTATCTCTTTTCTCTTGCATTTTACTATAGGAAGCTAGAAGAAGCCAGGTGGTACATTTAACCTTCTTGGGAATCTCCTTTGCCAGATCACCCAGTTTATTAGATAGCATGATGGTTTGTCAATTTGGCTAGGTAATGTTATCCAGTTGTTTAGTCAAGCACTGACCTCATTGTTACTGTGAGGCTAATTCACAGATGGATTTAAATCCTCAATCAGTTGATTGTATCTATGGTTGATGACATCTATAATCATCAAAGGAGATTGCCTTCAGCAATGAGAGAATTCTCATCCAATCAGTAGGAGGCCTTAAAGCAAGAACTGAAGATTATAGCAGTCAGAAAGAAGAATTTCTATCTCCACTTCAGTCAGTCAGCTTTTCCTGGGGAATTCAATGTCACCTTCATTGGAGTTTCCAGCTTCGGCCTGCCCTACAGAATGTGGACTTGCCAATCTCTCTGGTCATGTGAGACAATTCCTATAATAAATCTAATATTATTCCTATAATAAATCTAATAAGTCCTGTCAGTTCTGCTCCTCTGGAGAACCCTAATATAGATAGATTTTCTTCTTTCCATGTTACGATCAGTGACAGTGTTCCCAAACTTTCTGCCATTAAATAACAAGGATCTGTTTTCTTCAGCTTCCAATAAAATTTTCCTTTAAGCCTTTGCTGATAAGCTCCTTGAGGCCCATCAGATTTCTTATAGCCTCTTTGAGGCTGTTTATGCATTCATTAACATTCTCCTGGAAGTCCTTCCAGTTTCTACCCTTTGCCTGGTCTTGAAGCTACTCCCACATTTTTAGGTTTTTGTTAGGGCAGCCACCCATTTCCAGGTATTAATATCTGTATAGTTATCTATTTTTGCATAACAAATTATCCCAAAACTTAGTGGCTTAGGGAGGAGCTAAGATGGCAGCATAGAGAGGAGTAGCAGCTAGTTAGTCCACCTGGAATGACTAATAAACAACCAGGAACAACTAGAAAATAATCTGGAATAACTGTGGGGGGGGACAAACATGACCATCCACTCATCATACACCAACCTGAATTAGAAGGAATGCCTGAGATCACAGCATAAAATCTGTAAGTAAAAACTGCAGATCCAAGACGGGAGGCCCTCCCCTGACAGCCCGAGCTGCAAAGCCTCATGGTGCTAGAAAGCAGCTCTCTCTGAGCAAGTGAATACAGCTCAGCTGAGCTCCAACTGGGGTTTTAATTAACAAACATGGACTGCTCAATTCAAGCTATGAATCCCCAACAAGCAGACAGAGGCTTTTGGTGATGACTGACCTTGGAGAGCTGGAAGACCTGTCTGGGACAGAGGGGAGCCCAGAGAACCAGGTGCTATCTCTTGCTGACAGGTGAAACTGAGAGTGGTCATGGACTTGGCACTGAAGGGGGGGATTTCTGTCCCTTTTTCGGCTCAGTGAAGAAAGCTTCAGCCATTTTCAGTTCCCAGCACTTTGACCCAGACAAGGGTGGAGCTAGCACAGGCAGAGAGACTATTTGAATGTAAATGACCTCTCCCTGGGAGGGGGGTATTTTCCCTAAGAGGAAGAAGGTGGTACCAAGCTCTACTACCTGCCATCCATTCAGAACCACACTCCAGAGCCTGGGGGAAAACAGCCACAGGCCACACCTCCTCACACCAGTCTGGAGCTACAGGCTGACAGGCGCCACCTGCTGGGTGGAAAAGCACAGTGACTTGAGGCATCACAGGGTGTACCAATCTTCTAAAAGACCCTCAGGGAAACCAGATACTATTGCCTCCTTCCAAGACCTGAGCCCGTTCTGGTATGGGAAAACCTGATTGTAGTAACCAAGGAAACCAGATGCCTAGACAACAGAAAACTACAACCTACACTAAGAAAAACAAAGTTATGGCCCAGTCAAAGGAACAAATTTACACTTCAACTGAGATAAAGGAATTTAAACAACTAATACTAAATCAATTCAAAAAGTTTAGGGAAGATCTGGCAAAAGAGATGAACTGTATAATGAAAGCACTGGGTGTATATAAGGTAGAAATCAAAAGTTCAAAAAAAAAACAACTGGCAGAATCTGTGGAATGAAAGGCACAACACAAGAGGTAAGAGATACAATGGAGATAAAGGACAGCAGATCTCAAGAGGCAGAAGAAAACACTCAGGAACTGGAGAACAAGACATCTGAAAGCCTACACACAAAAGAACAGATAGAGAAAAGAATGGAAAAATATGAGCAACATCTTTGGGAATTGAATGGCTACTGAAATGCAGGAATGTGCAAGTCATGGGTATTGCAGAAGGAGAAGAGAAGGGAAAAGGGGCAGAAGCAATAATAGAGGAAATAATCAATGAAAATTTCCCATCTATTATGAAAGACATAAAATTATGGATTCAAGAAGCACAACATACCCCAAACAGAATAGATCTGAATAGGCCTATGCCAAGACATTTAATAATCAGATTATCAAACATCAAAGATAAAAAGAGAATCCTGAAAGTAGCAAGAGAAAAGTGATCCATCACATACAAAGGAAACTTGATAAGACTATGTCCAGATTTCTCAATAGAAACCATGGATGTAAGAAGGAAGTGGTGTGATATATTTAATATACTTGAAAGAGAAAAACCACCAACCAAGAATCCTATATCTGGCAAAATTGTCCTTCAAATATGAGGGAGAGCTTAAAATATTCTCTGACAAACAGACAATGACAGCATTTGTGAACAAGACAACTGTTTTACAGGAAACACTAAAGGGAGCACTACAGATGGAAAGGAAAAGACAGGAGTAAGAGGTTTGGAAAACAATTTTGAGAGATAGTAGCACAGCAGTGTGGGTACACTGAACAAAGATTACTGTGAGTATGGTTGAAGGAGGAAAGTTAGGAGCATATGGGACACTAGAAGGAAAGAGAAAAGACAGAGACTGGGACTGTATAACTCAGTGAAACCTAGGGTGCTCAATGATTGTGATAAAAGGTACAAATATATTTTTACATGAGGTAGAACAAATGAATGCCAGCATTGCAAGGTGTTAAAAATAGGGTGGGATGGGGGAAAAACAATCAATGCAAACTAGAGACTATAATTAACAGAAACATTGTATTATGCTTCCTTTAATATAACAAAGGCAATATACCAAAGCTAAATGCATATGAGGGGAGGACATGGGGGAAGGGTGTGGTACTCTCAGCATTGGTGATGTTGTCTGACTCTTTATTGTACTTTAGTTTAATGCTATCTTTCCATTTGGTGCTTCCTAGCTGTTATGTTTTTTTTTCTATATTTTTTCTTTCTCTTTTGTCTCTCTGCTTTCTTTGACTCTTTCTCCTTCTTTGTGGGAGAAATGGAGATGTCTTTATATAGATACTGGCAATGGTGGCAAATACATAAATACGTAACTATTCAGGGAACCATCGATTGTTTACTTAAGACAGAATGTATGGTGTGTGAACAAAAGCGTCTTAAAAAAATGGGTTGATGAAGAAACTCTGAGGACACTATATTGAGTGAAACAAGACAGACACATAAGGACAAATATTGCAGGGTCTTACTGATACGAACTAATTATAATATGTAAACTCATAGACATGAAATATGTTACCAGGATATAGAACAAGACCAAAGAATGGGCACAGTTGCTTCTTATGAGCAGAATGTTCAACTAGGGTGAACTTAAACATTTGGAAATGGACAGTGGTGATGGTAGCATATTGTGAGAATAACTAACAGTGCTGAATGATGTGTGAAGGTGGTGGAAAGGGGAAGCTTAGAGTCATGTATGTCATCAGAATGAAAGTTGGAGGTTAAAAGATGGGAATGTATGAAACAGTGAATCTTGTGGTGGACAATGTCCATGACAAATATTAGAAATCTCTCTCATGAACTAGAACAAATGTATGACACTATAGCTAGAAGTTAATGGGAGAAGGGCATTGTGCCAGTTTGAATATATTGTGTCCCCCAAACGCCATTATCTTTGATGTAATCTTGTGTTGGCAGTTATCAGTGTTGATTAGATTTCTTTGAGTGTTCCTTTGGAATGCGCTCCACCCAGCTGTGGGTGATAACTCTGATTGGATAACTTCCATGGAGTGTTGGCCCACCCATTGGGTGGACCTTGATCAGTGGAGCCATATAAATGAGCTGACAGGCAGAGGGAACTCAGTGCAGCTGTGAGTGATGTTTTGAAGAGGAGCTACAGCCAAGAGGGACACTTTGAAGAAGGCAAGGAGCTGCAGAGGAAAGACAGTTTGAAGATGGCCATTGAAAGCAGACTCTTGTTCCGGAGAAGCTAAGAGAGGAGAAATACCCCAAATGCAACGAGTGACATTTTTGGGGAACTGCAGCCTAGAGAGGAACGTCCTGGGAGGAAGCCATTTGGAACCAGAACTTTGGAGCAGACTCCAGCCACGTGTCTTCCTAGCTAACAGAGGTTTTCTGGACACCATTGGCCATCCTCCAGTGAAGGTACCCGGTTGCTGATGTGTTACCTTGGACACTTTATGGCCTTAAGACTGTAACTGTGTAACCAAATAACCCCCCTTTATAAAAGCTGATCCATTTCTGGTGTTTTGCATCCTGGCAGCATTAGCAAACTAGAACAGGCATATAGGAAAAATATATACTTATTGCAAACTATATACTACAGTTAGTAGTATTTTAATGTTCTTTCATCAACAGTAACAAATGTGCTATACCAATACTATGAATCAATAATGGAGGGGGGGTGGTTAGAGGTATGGGAAGATTTGAGTTTCATTTTTTTGTCTCTGTTTCTTTTCTGGAGTAATGAAAATGTTCTAAAAATTGAAAAAAAAATTGTGCTGATGGATGCACAGCTGTATGATGGTACCATGGGCAATTGATTGTACACTTTGGATCTTTGGATAATTGCATGGTATGTGAACAATCTCAAAAAAAAAAACCCAACTTAGTGGCTTAGACAAATTATCTTTACACAGTATCTCCCCCAGTTTCTGTGGGTTGGGAGTTTGGGAGCAGTTTGGCTGGCTCAGGTTTCCTCCTGAGACTCAGTCAGTCGTGAGCCTGGGCTGCAAGGCTCAGCAGAGAGCTTGACTGGCGCTGGAGGAGCTGCTCCCAAGGTGGCTCCTATACGACTGGCAAGTTGGCACTGACTGTTGGTGGGTGTCCTGTGGAGACCACCGCTCCACATGGGCTTCACCTCAGGGCTGTTTGGGGTCCTCATGGAATGGCAGCTGGCTGCCCATCACCACCATCAGGCTGAGACTAGGGTGAGGCGAGTGAAGGGGGCACTCACTCTCAGGTGGGGTCAAATGCAGGGTCAGCACTTGAGGGTAGGTGCCTCCCTAAATTTTGCACCTGAGGTGCTTCACTTGCCTCACCCAAGTCCCAACTCTGCCGGCCCAGAGAGCAGTGTGAGAAACCAAGGTGGAAGCCACAGCTTCTTTTATGACCCAGCCTTGGAAGTGAGAAGCCAACGCTTCCACCATGTTCTACCAGTCACACAGAGCAGCCCTGATTCAGTGAAGGAGGAGAACACCACGGGCATGAATGCAGGAGGTGAGAGCCGTGAGGGGCCATCTTTGGGGCTGACGGCCCCAGGAGAGATAAACTAATATCTGGGATGTGTTATAAAATAATGTGGACTGGGGGGAGTGGGTGGAGGCACAAATAAAGCAAGAGTGGCCATCAGTTGTCATTGCCGAGTCTGATTGATTGGTGCATAGAGGTTCATTACATGGGGCTGTCTATTTTAGTAGATGTTAGAGATTTTCCGTAATAAAAAGTTAAAACCAAGAAAATGTGATATAAGGTCATATGAATTTTCATATTCAGTCAGAAACTCTGTTTCCAAACCCAAGGCCACCTTTTCTCACGAAGCCTCAGTGTTCAACACACACTTGCCTAATTGGTCGGAAATGGATGAAAGCTAACATTAATTATTTTCACAAAGAAGTAATTGTATTGTAAAAAAAGGCATTGAAGAACTATACATATGCTATAACATTTATTTAAAAGTTTTAAATCTATAAAACAATACTATATGATTTTTGTAGATGTATAGAAGTGTATTAAAAGTATAAAATTCACAGGAATAATAAATATTAATTTATAACAGTAGTTACTTCTGGCTGGAGGAAGAAGGACACACAGGCCTTCAAGGTTAAGTTTTTTATGTGTCAGAAACGTCGAACTGTTGGCACACTGCTTACTACGCCGGCTGGTCAGTTAGAAGGAGAGACACCTGCTACCTCCTCCAAGGACCGGGTCTCAGTGCGTGAAGGGTAGCAAGAGCCTAACAAGGCCACCACCGGGAACTGCAGTGTGAGGGTCCTGACACTGCAGCTATCA
>PVKY010009063.1:0-13589 GCA_004027775.1 Bradypus variegatus
TTGTGCAATTCTTGGTGAGTTTTAATCCAATGAATTTTAAAGAAATAATGACCTTTCCATGCTATAGATTCATGTTCTGGGCTAGATTTAAATTAAAATAGTTTTTCTCTCAATCTGACCTTCTGCTGAGGCTTGATAAAAACCTCGCCTATGCTGATGCACTTCAAGAGCCTGTGAGGTCTGCACCCCTGAAAAGGACCTCAGAGAGGAGGAGAAGCCTCACACACTTTCTGAGCCCACAGGAGGGACCTTGCAACTCTGCGGGAAGACTTAGCCAGTTAATTCTCCTGGTGCTTCCTGTTCACTCCCTGGTCACCTGGTACACATCCTTACTGCTTCCACCAACACTCCCTCTGGGCTGGATCTGCTGGGGAGCCAGCCCTGGGGCTGTAACTTGCCGGTCTGAGGTTCTCTACTCCTGCTCAAGCTGTTTTCTGAAAAGCCAGTAGTAAAAGCAGCTCCTAAAGGGCAAGAGTCTTAAATTTTGCTAATATACTAAGTACTTCTCTGTACCAAAGTCTCAAGTACCTAACTTAGTATCTTATCAAATTTTCACACACTAATCATTAGCTCTTGAATACATGAGAAAAGAAGGCTCACAGAAGTTTTGAATAAGACCCCAGGCCATGAACTAGTGAGTAGCACCGTCACCAAAATCCTCAGACCCCGAGATGTGTCCTGCTTTGAGAAAGCTCCCAATGCAGCAGAACTGGCTGTGGCAGCAGCAGGGATGGTGAAGGCACAGCCTCTCTACTGAAACCTTTCACGGGTGTGTACCTTTCGATGGTTAGTTTTTTAAGAGCAATAATGTAATAATTAGGAAGAGTCAATCTAGGAGCATTTTGGGGGACGAGTGATTGCTGAATCTCTCAAAGGATTAAAACTATCAAATGCAATTTGTCCGAACACTTCTGCTTGAAAGCAGATTTCCTGACCAGCCTGATGCCAATGAGAACAAACTCCACCTACCCATGTGGGTTACTTTAGGACATATTTTAGGCTAAGGAATGTCATTAGCCAAGAATTATGTTTTTTCTCAGAACAAGGCCAAAGCCACATTTCTCTGCTGCATTCTATCCATCTCTTTAACAAAATGGTTAAGCCGAATGTTGTCATCAGTTCACAAAATTTTAAATCCACCAATCTCACATCTGCAGCTCTTTTTGGTTATTTTAGAAAATGCATTGCACTTCTCTGTCATTCCAGTGCTGCAACCTGTGGGCATGGCCTGGATCCTAGGTAGGAGGAGAGTGGGGAGGGGGCAGCAGAGCTCTCCCCTGGCAGATGGAGGCCAGGATTCGAGTCTTCCTCTGACAGTGACTGGCTGGTGAAACTTAACATGTCACTTCACCTTTGTGTGCTTCCACTTACACATCTGTGAAATGAGTGAATTGGATCATATGGTCTCTAAAGGTATCTCCAGTACTGATCTTTTATTATTTAATATTGAGGAGATATGAGATTATGCTCAACTATCAGAATGAGGCTTTGACAACTGAACACAAAAATTCTTATCTTGTCTGTAAGCTGAATGACTTTTTTCCCATCAGAGAGGATTACGAAAGCCCTTCTATATGAGCAAACCCCAAATTAAGAAAACCTGACACGTGAGAAGCTCAACTTACTAAACAGATAAATTAGAAGGTGATTATTTGCATTACAAAAAGGATTCACTACAGGTTTCCTTTAAATAGCTAAATCCTTCAGCACATTTAAAATACAATCTGATTTAGTAAACTTCAATTTGCACATTTTCCAGAAACTTAGCTATTGTATTAAGAGACCATATCTAAAGTAATGAAAAGTCACTTTTATAATATGTATCATATAAGAAGTAAAGGGAGTGAAATCAACATTTCTTGAATGCATATAGTGTGGTTGGAACCTCACACACAATATCTCATTTCCTTCTCAAAACACACCTATGAGGTTGGTATCATGGTCCCATTCAGGAAATGAGGAAACAGAAAGCAGAGATTGTTTAATTATCAAAAGTGTTGGAGCAGGATTCAAATGCAGGATGGCTGGTACATTTGTCCCCTTACTCCATTCTCCCTAGGTACAGAGGACAATGACAGAGATGGAGCTGACCCTGATTTGGTAATGCGGACTGTGAGTGTGGGGTCATAAGGTTAGGGCACCCGAATTCTAATCTCTCTCCGCCAGTATTCACTACACGGCATTGGGAAATTTACTTAACCTGGTTTCATTTTCTTCATTTCTAAAATGGAAAATGATTTCTGCCCACCTTCCAAAGCTGTGAAATTGAAATGTATAATGTGTGCCAAGTACTTTGTAAACTGCAAAGTGCTGAAAGAATATACAGGGATACTATCAGTTTAACCACCATTCCTAGAACTGAAACATTTTACTGGTTTATTGCACTTAGAAGACATAAGAAAACCACTTTCCCATCACACTTAGCACTGGGCAGACCTTATAACAGTTTGTGTCCAAGGAATCAACCCTGGAGAGTCCATATTGAAGACAAAAAACTCAAAAGAAAACTGGAAAGAGGGACATGAGAGGAAAAGTCAATGGAAGCACAATATCTGACCTGGAGAGCTGAAAGTCACAAGACACTTAGAGCACGCAAACGGCTACTCTGGAAGAAGTGGAGGCAAGATAGTCTTCTTTAGTGAAAACAGAACAATAGGAAGTCTTTCTGCATTGTAAGCTGATTTTAATGCAGAAAAAGTCAACTGGAAAAGTTGACAAATAAATAGCCAGCAAATTTCTATCCTTAGGTATTAACCTGCCCGAAAAAGTATGAAATTGGCAATACATGTGCTTTACAACCTCCACACGATCTCTTGGACCTTTTCTACATTTCCCCACTTCTGCCCACCCCCCAAGACCTGGATCTCCTTCTCCCTCTCTCCCTCAGTGCTGATGGGTCCTGCAGGTGGCAACCTCAAGAGTGAGTGGATTCATTAGCAAGTATCAAAACCTGAAGATGCATTACTCTCATACACCAACTGGAATACCTACGTTTTCAAGATAATTCCTAGGAGACCCATAATTTCCCCACCAAAGAAACCACTTGAATAGTGGTTAAGGCTGGCCATGTAACAAACCAGGAGCCTCTCAGCAGTGCTCCTCAACTCACTCCAACAGCCATACCCACACTCAAAAGGTAAGTCTTGGGATGAGAGACCATATCATGGCCCTTCCCAACCAGTGAGTGAGGGAGTTCTTCACAATTGGTAAAAACACCAAGTAGAAATAAAAATCAAATAGCATACCTCTCTGAGCCAAAAAAAAAAAAAAAAAAGAGGAGGGGGGAGGAAAGAGAAAGGAAAAGAGAGAACAAGGGCAAGAGAGAGAATCCAAATCTGAAATCCAAGCAGACAGAAAACCCCCTCTTGAAATGGAGACAATGTGATCCAGCAAGCTCTCTGTCCGCAACCTTTCCTGGAACAACATGGAATGATGGTCCCTTCTGAGCAAACTACATGTGTGAGTCTTCGTCTGGTGATGCCCAATCAGGTTCTATCAAAGGAACAGCAACAATTTCCTGAACCTTCACAAGCCAACCTGCTCAACAGGCATGGAGATACAGCAGCATCTTTCTTTTAGGACACTGGAACAAATCAACTCCACTCCCAGGACGAAAGCAAAGTACTCACCATGTTAGGTGTTCTAACATTGAAGGAAACAGTGGGAAACAAACTTGGGAGAAAAACTGCTTTCTTGAGCATGCATGTACAGTGTTCTTTCTGTGCCTCATGCCCTGAAGACAATGGAACATTCTTACACAAAGATTGGCATGCAATGCTGCTAACATGAATGTCAGCTGAGTTATTTGCTGCACAAATACCAGTGAAACAAGCCCTGCAGCAGCTCCAACCTGCCCAGCCAAGTTTCAAAGAGCACTTCTTTCCAAACCTCTAACTTTCTCCTACACTCACTGGAGATCAGCTCTTCTTCCCCCCCCCCACCCCCAATTCCTTTTGGATTTGGATGTTTTTAGAATTATTCAAGCAGTCATAACTTGCCAAGGGGGCAGGGTAGGGCAGAACTAGCTAGCACAAACCAAATACAAATCGAGCCTAAGTAACAGTATAGAGCTGATTTCTTCACACCTTTTTCTTCATAAGAGGTAATTCCTCTCCTGAGAGCCTCCTTTGTCAATTTCTCCCCACATCCCTAATTTTAAAGCAAGAATTCTCTGTCTTTATCTCAGGTACAACTTGTGGTTGACTCTGAGATGAAGAAATTGCATTTAAAAATCTTGCTTCATTTCCCCTGATGGATAAGGATTTTTCTCTTCAAATGACCAAGCCACATATTTTCAAGAACCAGAGAATGAATTTCACAGTGCTAATTCTGTCTCCTACAGAGCTCTTTCAAGATGTTACTCATAAGCAAGTGACCAAGGTAAACTAAAGTGGTCTCTGTAAACATTTGCAATTATTGACAAACAATTTCATAACAGAAAAGGGAAATTACAGTCAAGTGCAATAAGCTGTTTATCCAAGATCTACCTGCTGGTGGCTCTTTTCTCTTTTTTTGCTTTCAAATAAAATACAAGCTATGATCGGAATGCATTTCTCCCGTTTATAATTTTTCTTATAAATATCTCTCCCACCAACCCTGGTTTCCAGTTCTCAGTATCAGTTGGCAGGATTTATATTCAATCCGGGTAGTGGCCGAGACAGCCACTGTATCTTGGGTGTTCTCGAGACTCCCTCTTTGTCAGGTCTGTGGAAAAGGATCATCCTCAAATGACAAATAGGGCTTTCCCTCCTGGGCCCGATTCCTTGGCGGAATTGGGTTTGTGCTTCTGCAGCGGGTGCGTCTACTTTACCTGTCTCTGTCCCGGGCCCGCGGACACCCTCCGACACCAAGCTCTGCAGTTTGGGCTTGGAGGAAGCAATTCCTCAGGGAAGCGCCGGGGTGCCGCCTTATGCAGTTGGGTGACTCGCACGCCCCTCCGCATTTCATTTGCACCAAAGGAGCGTGTTAGACTTTTTTTTTTTTTTTTTTTAAGATTCTGTTTTCATCAACTGTACGAACCTTAAGGGATCTCCGAGCTCTTTGGCTGGGCAGATGGGCTCGATCTTGGCGTGGCTAGGACGTTTCTCTCTCTCTCTATCTCTATCTCTATCTCTATCTCTCTCCACCCCCACCCCTGCCTGCTGCCACCCAGCCCGCCCCCGCTCCCCTTTCGCGCGGCATCTTCGTTTTTCTTCTCAGTTCCTTCGACTGTCGAACCGGGGCTCTGGGTAGAGACCAAGGCCGGTGGGAGAAACACCTGGTTCCGCTTCCCTTTCCCGCGCGGCACCGAGTATTCCGGCGCGGCTACAGCCCCTGGCGCGCAGGAGGATCCAGCCTCCGCGCGCTGCCCGACCCGGAGCGCCTAGCCCCCGCCACACCTGGCAGCCCACAGCGCCCGCGCCCCTCGCTGGGCCGCTCGAATCTGGGACCACGCTGGACGCGGGGTACTTCCGAGGAACTGTCAGGAAGCTTTTGCCTTTGCTTTTTAAACTCAAGACTCTCAAAACCTTCCCCCCTTCCCCCACCCTTAACAAAACACGGAACTCCAATGTTTCCCTCGAAATCCACAAAAGGGGGGCGCGGAGATTCCGACCTCATGGGGCCAACTCGGAGAATGGAAACTCAAGGTGGAACATACGCTATGCGGGGTCTCGGGAACCCCCAAACAGCCCGGCTCCTCCTGAGATCCCCATCGTTCCTAAATCTTGGTTATATATCCATCCTAGCCTCATGCTCAGGAAGTCGGGGGTTACCCCCAACTCCTCCCGAAAGCCTCTAACTTCGGAAATCCCTCCCGTTAGATTTGCTTAACGAAGGTACCTCGTCATCTCAGCTGGGCAAGTCCGGATTCCGCCAGGGCCGGTCCAGGAGGTCACCCGGGGCAGGCAATCCGAGAAGGAGAGCTTTAAAATCCTGCCGCCGCACGCCCCATCAGAGCATCCTAGGCGCGCCTGCCCCCTTCCCGTGGCCTTTCATTCTCCCGTTCGCCGAATAAACTTTTGGGGATCACATCGCTAAACCTTGGGAATTCCAAGCTAAGCCTTCCTTTTTATGAACCTCTTTCCTGAATCTCTTCATGGGAAAACAAGAGGGGTGGCTGCCTTGTTCTTTGCAACGTAAAACCAGCAGACACCCAATCAAGCGCCAATGCCCGGCCAGCCCCTCGCCCCCTGGTGCCCACTTTCCCTCGTCCCCCATTCCTGTCACCTCTGCCCGGCAGTTCTCCCCCAAGCTGCGGGTGCGCAAGGCTATCTACTTGTGCCTAGGAAAACGCAAATCACTAAAGTGATCTGAGAAGAAACGGTGCACCTGGCTGTCCACTGAATATCTTGAGGGAAGAAAACGGAAAGGGGTATAAAATAAGGGACTCCTCCTTTATCAGCAAGCGCGGCGTGTGGGGAGAGTTCGGGGGCTGGAAGCTTTTTTTTTTTTTTTTTTTCTTTGGTCCAGCACTTGCTTTTCTCTTTTCCTCTTTCTGCTGCTCGGCGAGTCTTACCCTGCTCCCCGCAGAGGGCGCGGTGAGGAAGCCCGTGGGGGGCCCGCAGCTCCATCTCAGCGCCGCCGCTGCCAGCACCGCCGCGCGAGGCGAGCACAGGGGCCGCACTTGTGGCTGGTGTCGGGGCTGAGGGGGCTGAGCTGGCCGAGCCGGCGCCGAGTCTCTTCCATGTGAATAACAAATACTCCCACCGGCGGTCGCGATTGGTCTGAGTCCGGCGCCTCCCGATCCTCCGCCCGCGGCCATTCACCCAGCCCGGCGCGGGGAGCCGCGGCCCGAATCGCGCGGGGGATCGCCAATCGCTTCGCGCCAACAGTCACCTCGGAAAAAGGAGGAGGAACCCCGAGGGGCGGGAGTCCCTGAATTTCGGTGTCACCAAGCTGCCCTGGCGCTGGCAGGGAGAGGGAGACCCAAGGCGGATCCCCCTCCGCGCTACATCACCGCAGCCGGAACCGAAGCGGGAACCAGAAGAACGTCAATAGTTCTGACGAAAAAAAAAAAAATTTCCCCCCACCCACCCCTTCCCACCGAAAAAAAAGGGAGGACCCAAAGACGGGAGACGGGGTGGAGGGCAGGAAGAACTGGGAGCAGATAGAAGGAGGAATAGGCTGTTAAGGAGCTGAGCAGCCCCGACTGTCAGATGAACCCGGGACCAGCGCGGGAAGCCTCAGCGCGATCCGCTTCGGAGCATATTAGTCAAGACCCGTGAGCCTCGGGTGCTCCTTAGTGAGTACATTCCCAAAGGTCGCTGTGAGGATTGCATGGTACATGACGGCTGTCCCGCCTTCCGCTTTCTTTTCTAGAATGCTCAAACTAAAACCCGCGAGCCGCGCCATCTCCCGGCAAAGTTTGCCCCACGCCGCGCGGTCTGCCGCCCCGCCATTTGTCCTGCGATTGTGTTGTCGCGCCCCCGCCCCAGGGTATCGGAGGGCGCCTGCCTCTGAGGCCCGGGAGCTCGTGGTTGGGCATAAGACGGTCCCACTGCGGGTCCTGCACAGAAGGGGCCGCGGGCGGTCCCAGGACCGTTATTTCAGTGAGAAGATTCAAAGAGCCGTGGGCGCGGGGCAGGGAAGTCCTGAGGTCCAGCTCCTCTGTTTCTATGGGGAAACCTCGGGATTCCCTTCTCAGTCAAAGGACGGAAACCCTCGGGGCTCTCCGTGCACAGTCCAACGCCCCTTCCCACTAGTTATCGCTCAGGTGCCCCCACACCGCACCCGCGGGGCCGAGAGAAAAGGGACACCCTCCGCCGCCACAGCCCGCAAAGCTTGGCCGCACCGGGCGCCCTCTCAGCCCGGTCTTGTATTGGTGCGACAGTTCCATCTAGAGGCGGCCGCGCGCTACTGCAGCCTGCGCCCGCAGCCCTGCCGCCGCCAGGAGCCGCCCGGTGAGCCCGAGAGCCACGGCCGCCTCTGCCTGCCGCCGGGACCGCGTGGGAGCGCAAGAGGCGGGGACAGCCAGCCGGAGATAAGGGAGGATAGACTCCGCGCAAGGCAGGCTCTGGATTTGCCGCCCTTTTCCCCTATTTGGCATCTCGGCAATGAGTTCCGTAAACACTGGACTGGTATCTTGTATAAGCCTGTATATTGCTTATTCTGAACGGGCTTTCTTTACTTCTTACACTAACTCTGTGAGGTGATTAAAATTATTATTAAATCCAGTCTACAGATGAAGAAGGAAACAAAGGCTCAGAGACACGGCTGGAAGGTACCAGAGCCAGAAAGCAGAGCTGCCTGGTTTCAAAACCCATGGATGTAAACCCTATACACACAGCCTCCCTGGGGTTGTTTCTTTTCCCAAGGCTGCCATTTGTGAGTTTCTATTTGAGAAGAAAGCTGTCTCTTTACTTCCCAACTATCAAAAGGGAAAAGTTTCATAAAACCACCCTTACCCTGTGTCACTTAGAAAAATCTAGCAATTTCCATGCCAGGGGACCTTTTTATTCCCTACCCTTCTATTCCCTTCCCATCCCTCCCCCATCTCCACATGAGGAAGGGTTTGATTATAGAACCATTCTTTTATGCCCACAACCAAGAGGAGGAAGGAGGATCTGGAGGCATGAAAGAGCCTGGGCCTCCTATTCCCAGACATTTGTGTATAGGGAACCTCAAGTCACTGTGAATGTGCAGGGCACCCCTGAAGGAGGTGATCAGTGGGCAGTGCAGCCACCAGCAGGGAAGGTAGAAAGATGGGAGGACCCCTTACTGATACAGAGATGGGGCTGGGTAGGCTCACTGATTACATGTCTGTATTTGAAGCTTGGGGGCTTTATTACCAATTGCAAGAGCTCCCTCCTGCTCCCTCAGAAGTTTGAGCATAAGCTCAGCATCCCAATACCTACAGCAGGCAACCCGCCCCACACCCAAGCTCCAGGTCAAAGATCTTTCCCTGAGTCAAGTTATCATAGATAACATATGTGTATGAATAAATCCCTCTCTAAACACTTTACCCTGCAGGTAAAAGTGTTTATACATATTGGGGAGAAAGGGAGCTATGAAGGTGGGAGCAGGCAGAGGTGGCCTGAAAATATCCTGAGAGCACAGACTTGCTGACCACATGGTTGTCTCTAGGGTCTGGAGACAATCCCACTGGGCCAGCTATAGGATTGTTGCCTGGGACAAGCTGGGAGGGCAGCATGCTGGTGCTCTGGAGGGCCCTTTTCAACAATGAGGACAGCACAGCTGGCTCTGGCTTTGGAGACCTGACAAGGCTGAGTGAGCCACTCAGGGGAGAAATGCCTAACAAGCTTGCTTTCCCCCTTTCCCTATTGATCATTACCTGCAGAGGTCTGGTGTCTTACAAGCACATGGCTGCCTTTTTGGGTGCAGCCCTCTGAGAGATAAGTAGAATTGGTCTCTCCTAGGGAAAGCATGACTTTTATGCTTAATTTTGCATCATCTCTAATGCTGGATACTCAGAATTGGGCCATCATCCAAATCCTCCATAGAATGTGGTCAATAAGGAATGGATCCATTCTGCATCTTCATGAGTGTTTTCAATGACTTTATCTGGTAGCCGCCAAACAAATGATAATAGGCTCATGTACAGGTTATCAACCACCCAGACTGACAGCAGAACTGGGGCATAGAAAGAAAGATATTCTCCACTAGTCATTGGTCCCTGTCAGTAATAATCACATGAAAAAGGCACTTGGCTGTACAACCGCCATTCCTTATACCAAGCACCACAGCTCTGCTTGCCTTTTGCTGCAATTTATGTCAGAGGAGACTGTCTGAAGCTCAGGCAGTGCAGACAAGCAGGTGATTCCAGAGTCACCCATCTGGACTCTCCTTTGGCTGTCATACTCCAAAATATGACATGTGTCTTTGGAAAGTGTCTGACCTCATTGTCCATCACATCCCAAATATTTATACAAACCAAACATATTTCCTGGTGGTTAATCTTCCAAGAACATGTACCTAAACTCTTCTTGTTTTCCATTGATTTAAAATGTGAGAAACTGCCCATGTGTTAGAAAATGCAGATAACAATGCCATATGTTTGGGGTCCATTTAATTCAAGCTGTGATATGTATCCCACACATGGAGATTTATGCCACAATTTCTGCTTTGGTATAATCATTAAGGCTTGGAAACTTCGCAGGCTAGTCACCCAAAGGAATATTGACAGCATGATGCTCCCATGTGGATCAAAGCTAATGGGGAAAGTGGAAATGGGATTTGTTTCTTTTGGAAACTATGACAGTATTTTTTGTGCTGGGCCATCTGCAGTTGGTGGTGAGTGTACTGTGTGGTTTTGCTCGGTTTGTTAAAGCACTGGCTACTGGAAGCAAGAGTGAACATGTTAAACTGACAGGGCTATTGAATTTTGTGACAGTGATATGTGTCTTGCTCCTGCAGCCAGGTCACACGTACATGCGGGAATCACGAGAGGGATTTCTTGAGAGGGTTCATAGGGCACAGTGTACATACGTCCTGAGTGGCTTCATTTGGGTTCCCCCAGAAGCACAACCCAAGACAAGGATTGAAGTGCAAGTAGCTATTTAAGAGGTGAGGGAAACCCCAGCAGGCAAGCTGGGAAGCGAGCCAATAAAGGGTACATTATCAAGCCAGCTACCACTGTGGGCACCTGGAGCTTAATCACAGTGGGAAACTCAGAAGCCAGGGTAGAACACTCACTACACTTATCCCAATCAAGAGGTGAGGGAGCTGCGGTATTTATATGCCAACTCCTTGGTATATTGGTTAATTACTGCCCCCAAAGGAAGCGATTCCAGCCTACCACATGGGTGGCAAAGCAGCCGCGGAAGGACAGGTATGCAGGTGCTGGCAGTTAGTAGACAGGTGGTACACAACTGAATGGTAAGGGTGAGGGAATGTGGGCAGATCACAGTTAGCATCTGCAACACCTGTTCTTAGGAAAACCACAAGAACATACACCAGTCAAGGCAAGGTCTCTCCACACATGGTTCAGGAACCACTTGCCTCAGAATCACCTGAGATGCTGGTTATAAGCATGGGTGAATCGATTTGAGTCAGATTTGTTGGAATGGGGCCCAGGGATCTACATGTTTTGCAAATATTCCAAGTGATGCTCACTAAAAATTGAAATCCACTGCATAAAGGAGATCATTCTCCTCATGGGTGACCAGCAGAGTGTATTTAAATATATAAACATTTATAAAGCCTAAGGAGGCAGACCTTAGAAATCTGAAGCCCAGGGGATACCCATGCTGCCCATATCTGTTCACAGCCACAAAAGCTCCATTTTTCTTTTACACCACTCTCTTTTAGATAGGATTTTAAACTGTAGAAATTCTATCCAGCGTTTGGGGGATGGGGGTTGGCTGAGTCCAAGCTCTAGTTTGCCATTAACAAATCATACATCTTGAACTTATAACATTTCTGTACCCCCATTCCTTATCTGTAATGTGGGTGGAGCAAAAACAGCCCCCTACCCACCAAAGAGTAAGCCACGCTCCTCTTTCAGTAGTCTAGAATCATTGCTAGAAAGGGCTACCTCAGGACTGCATCTCCCCCAGCTCCCTTGCATCTAGGTGGAATCATGTATCTAGTTCTTACTTGCATATTGATGGAAGTGATGCCTGTCACTTCTGGGCCAAAGAAATTAAGAAGCGGATGTTCTCTCCCCTCTCCTTCTCTTTCCACTTCTGCCAGCTCCAAGTGGAGAACCCCATAGTCCCAGTTCAAGATAAAAGAACCCTGGGTCCTTGAATTGCCAGGCTGAGGAATACTGCCAGAAACATCCATATTGGGTTGTTAGGTGAGAGCCTTTCATTGTGTCAAGTCACTGAAATTTGGTGATCAGTTGTTCTAACAGGGACTACTATCCAAACTATTAAAGGAGGTATAATAACCTAGGAGGCACAGGATGAAAATGCTTCTGCTTCTCTGAGGACCACTTGAAGGCAAGCTGTTCATGGTCATGAGCCCTTCCTTGGCAACATTTATATACCCAGAGGCATAATGCCACATTTGTGTCCTTTTCAAGCCCAGTCCTCCTCACCACTGGCAAGGCCTGTCCTGGGAGATGAAGGGAGATGATACAGCTCCTCTACATCACCGTGCCATGTGCCTCCTCCCATTATAGCCACTCACTGGGACCTGGAACCCCTCATGCCAAAGAATTCTACCACTGATAAAAGAAGTATTCTTTTCACCTCTTTGTTAAATGCCCTCCAATGGTCAAAAAGTGCCACCACCACCACTGCCCTCAAATACACCACCTAGCTCCCTCCTGGTCTAAAAGATGAGACTAGAGAAAACTTAGTACATATAATATTTTAAATCACATCATAAAAACTGCTGGATGCAACTCAGTTGCTAATATGACTTGATTCATGTATTTCAGCTCTTCAGTTTTAAAAGTTGTTTAAATTTTATTTTATTCTTTATTCATTAGATTTTTAACCTGCATTCTTATAAGAAAAGCTCTTTGAACAATGATAAACAGAAAGAACATGTGTCAGCTGCTAACTTCTATTTTCTAGAAAACCATTTTTATGACATATTTATAGTTTTAAGTTCATAACAAAAACTTCCTGTGATAACCTCAATGTCAGAAACAAGAGTTAGTTTCATGAGATTCCCAGTGACAGGATTTGGGGGCATGTTTTTCTACTTGTCTTCAGCTGGTCAGGTAGTAAAAAGCAAAAAAAGTATATAAATGAGCATGAATTCAATAATGAGTCCAGATATCCTATTTGACTCTTTCCATGGTTAATAATCAAGTAACTCATGATTAACTACTATATGCCCAGGGACCCAAATGAAGTTACAGCTGCTATACCAGAAGACGGTACAGTCCAGCCTGACAGATATGCAATAAGAGAGAAAATATAGGAATAACCAACAGATAAACTGTGTGAGTCAGATTGAGTACTCTAGAACTTTGGGAAGGTTTTGAAGAGAATATAGGACTGAGCTCAACTGGGAAGGATGTGTGAAGTAGAAATAATGAGTGTGGCCAAGTGCTTGTTGGAAAACAGCTTCCCCTTCCCATGTTGTTCAAAAGAATAGCGATAAATCATTATTTTCTAGCTGCAAAATGTGATTCCCCCAACCACGGTATTGAGATACCAAAAGAACCATCTGAAGGAAGAGTTCACATAAAAGGCAGCATATTATCTGCTGCTATGTAACAAGTTACCCCAAAACTTAGCAGTTTAAAGCAACACATATTTATCATCTCACAATTTCTATTGGTCAGGAATCTGGAAGGGGCTTACCCCAGTCCTCCAGCTCAGGGTTTGTCACAAGGCTACAGTCAAGGTGTTGGCTGGAGCCTCAGTCATCTCAAAACTCAACTGGGGAAGAATCTGCTTCCAAGCTTAGTTGGTGGTCACTGGCAGGATTCAGTTCCTTGTAGGCTATTGGCCTGAAGGCCTCAGTTCCTCACTGGCTGTCAATAAGAAGCTACCCTTAGTTCCTTGCCACATGGGCCTCTCCACAGAGCAGCTCACATCATGGCTTCTGGCTTCATCAGAGCCAGCCAGAGAGTGCCAACAAAATGCAAGGCAGTCTTTTGTAACCTAATCTCGGAAGTGAAGTAACAACCCATCCCATTTGCGTCTGTTCATTAGAAGTGAGTCATTAGGTCCAGCCCACACTCAAAG
>PVKY010009064.1:0-13598 GCA_004027775.1 Bradypus variegatus
GTCTTTCATAACTCAGGCTTTGTTCCATTGGTCCACAAATGGCAATCTGTAAAAATGTAAGGTGACATGGGCAGAGTTGACAGCTGCCCAGGCCCCAGACCAGGAATTCAGGTCTGAACTTTTTCTCCGGTCTCCTCTCTGCCTGCTGAAGGAAAGGTTGCAACTCCTTGGGGTCCACATTAGAAAGCTCTTGCCATTTTACAGTATAAATCTATTCCATTTAACTACATGACCAATTAATTTCTATGACAACACAAAAGCTCTTTAGAAGTGAAGTTGTACGTGTAAGCACAGTGTCTAATAGCTATAAAGTGCCTAGGGTAAGAGATGCTAAAACTTTAATCACATGCAGAAATGAAAGACGAGCATTTGGAGCCCTCACGCTGTGTCTGCAGATGTCCGAGTGCGCCTCCCCAGGGGGCGGGTGGCTGCAGTCCTGGTCGGCTGTGTGGGAGGCACTTGGAGACTTCCATCTGAGCTCTGTTAACTCGCTCTCCTGCAATACAGACTTTGTTTCTGCTGAAATAGCACTTCGAAGTTGGGCTGTTTTGCAAACTACTCTCAGCTCTCCCTGAAGACTGCCCATCACTAGTACAAGAAAGGGTGTGTTACACACCCCTATTGCTTAGACTCTTGAAAAGAAGCAACAGTTGTCCATTGTCAAGGTTGTGGGGGTAGCAGCAGTGTTAAAAATAAAAGTTTTCTTTACCTTGCCTAGATTTAATTGGAATGTCTTCTCTCACCCACCTATCCTAAGTGAGCAGAGAAACAGTGTCTTAGGTCATGAGGCGTGTTCCGTCCTGTGCTCAGACCACAGCCTCTCCTGCTGCAGACACTGCAGGGAGCGGGCTTGCAGAGCAGCTCTGCAGGACGGCCCCTCTTAGGGCCTGTTTGCTTCCTTGCCTGGCCTTGATGGCCTTGGGCTAGACCCCTGCTCCTGGGGTCCCAGCCTGGGTTGTGGGTGGGTGCCCTGCGGCGAGTGGTGGATGCTCAAGACGTCTCACAATATGAGATTGTGCAGGTAAAGCTCACCCTGTGAATACTCAGTAAATGTTTAAGGAACCTGAGCTCTTGTCTGCTCTCCTTCCAAAGGGATTTATGATGTATTTGTGTCATCTACATCCCCAACCCCTATACAGTCTTTCCCCATTGACTGAAAATCCTAGGACCTTAGAATTGGAAGGCCCTTACCCATTTCTCTGGTATAGGAATCACTTCTAAAATTTGGTCTTCTCCTGCATGAATGCTTCCTATGATGGGGACCTCACTACTTCATTTCAGCCTTGTCCACTGTTGGGCAAGTCTAATTGTAAGTTCTGTCCTCTGGGCCAAAATTGGTTTCCCTGTCTTCCACCCATTGATCGTCCAGTGCTAATACATGACGGCTTTTTTGTTAATAGTCTGGCTCTGATCTCTGTCTCTCGCCAAGCTGGAGTGTAGGGTGGAAACAGGGTGGCAGAGGGGTACGTCTTCACTTGTTACTTTTAATACTAACTGAATATTAGGCAGGCATAAGGCACAAAACACTTCCTGATTCATCTTTTTCTTTCATTTAACAAATATTTGTTTAATACCTAGCATGTGGAGGCTCACAACCCATCAGTTACCAAGACAGACAAAGTCATTGCAATCTCCAAGCTTACATTTTATAGAGGGGACATAATAAACATAAAGTGAAGAAATAATGTAAAATTTCAGGTGGTGGTAAATGCTAAGAAAGTGAAGCCAGGTAGATGGAGAACGAACAATGGAAACAGGATCTGTGTGAGGGGTGGTTGGGGGCAAACTCGGAGAAGGTACAGTGGGGGCAGAATATGAGTTGCAGGGTGAACATGCACGTGCTGAGCGTTTAATGACTTGGGGAAGTCTCCATTCCCTTCAGTCGGGATCCCCACTGTGGGATGGCTCTGCAGGCAGGAGGGTCTCTGGGGGACATGCCTTTTCTTCCTAGTGATCTGTCACAGGCAAACGCTGATGTCGGCTGTACAAACAAGGGTCACATTTAGAGGGGCTCCAGCTAGGTGGCACAATGGAAAGAGCCAGCTAGACCTAGATTTGAGTCCTGCCACTTACTAGCCTGGACAACCTTGGGCAATTCATTTAACCTTCTTAGCCCTTGGTTCTATCATCTGTATAAAGAGAAAAATACCTTCCTAATTCATTGTACATTTCAGAGGTTGTGCATATAAATGGGCTGGTGCATTCTGCTAAATGTGTAGTAGCTCTAGTTATATGTGGCCCTGAAGAGATAATGGCTGGAATTGCTCACCCCTGGGAATGATCAAGATTCACTGGAAGTGAATTATCAAAACTACTTTTGGAGGTCCCTCTGAACTCAAATGTTTGATTACTCTGAAAATGACATGCTTCTCCCCTGAGTGCCTCTTTGTTGCTCAGATGTGGTCCTCTCTCTAAGCCACCTTGGCAGGTGATCTCACTGCCCTCCCCCTACGTGGGACCCAATTCCCAGGGGTGTAAATCTCCCTGGTAACGCAGAATATGACTCCCAGGGATGAATCTGGACCTGGCATAGTGGGATTGAGAACATCTTTTTGACCAAAAGGGGGATGCGAAATGAAACAAATTAAAGCTTCAGTGGCTGAGAGATTTCAAATGGAGTCAAGGGGTCACTCTGGTGGACATTCTTACACACTATATAGATAACACTTTATAGATTTTAATATATTGGAATAGCTGGAAGTAAATACTTGAAAATACCAAACTCCAACCCAGTAGCCTTGACTCTTGAAGACGATTGTATAACAATGTAGCTTACAAGGGGTGACAGTGTGATTATGAAAACCTTGTGGATCTCACTCCCTTTATCCAGCGTATGGATGGATGAGTAGAAAAATGGGGACAAAAACTAAATGAAAAATAGGGTGGGATTGGGGGGTATGATTTGGGTGTTCTTTTTTATTTTCTTATTCTGATTCTTTCTGGTATAAAGAAAATGTTCAAAAGTAGATTGGGGTGATGAATGCACAACCATAAGATGGTACTGTGAGCAGTTGATTGTACACCATGGATGATTGTATGGTATGTGAATATATCTCAATAAATCTGAATTTTAAAAAAAAATAATGTGCTTCTTCCTAGATGTGGTACTTTCATAAGCAAATTCTGTCAGGCATTCGAACCACGTAAGAGGCACTCACAGTCCCCAGACCTCACCCCGTGCTCCCTGACCTCCAGGCTTTGCTTACTGCTCCCTGCTTCCAGCAATGCCCTTTTCCCACTGATTATCTGGTCTAGTCCCTGCCTGCCAAGCCCTGCTTTGTCCCTCTAAGTCCAGCCCAAATGCCATCTACACCAGGACGCCTGGACTCCCTGTCCAAATCCTGACCTCCTCCACCCCCACCCCCGTCTGTCCTACCCTTGTGCTGGCACCCCCAGATGCCTCAGTCTTACTGCGTCCCTGAGGGTCTGCTCCCCTCCAAGCTGCATGCTCCTTCAAGTAACCGGCATCCAGCCACCCACAGGCCAAACAGCGCCTGGCACCCGATGTCTTGTGCTACTCACTGGTTTTAAAGGAGGAGGCAGGAAAGAGTGTCAGAAGCCACAGAGGAGTTGGGGGTGAAAATTTAAAAATGGTTTCTGGATTTACATCCTTGTTGAGTTTGAAGAGGATAGCTTCAGCAGAGAGGCAGAGCCGGTACATAGGATGGCAAAGGGTTCAGGAGTGGGTGCCTAAGAGCAGGCTCCACAGACTGCTTTCAAGAAGATGGGCAGAATGGTGAAGGCTTTGTGGGTGAAATGACGTGCCGTCTGGGCTCTGCTTTCAAACACTCCAGCAAACAAAGAGAAATGAGAGTAAGGGAATAAAAGGCGGTAAGGGAATATTTGAAATTTTTCATTATCAAAACAAAACAAAACAGTTTGAAGTGAGACAAAAGGCTCAGACCCTTCTACTTTGAAACTGGTAGAATGAGTCTACAAGAAACCCAAGATGTCATTTATTTTTGCATTCCTATTTTGGCATAATTTTCTAGGCTGGTTGGCTTATTTTATCTCCTATACATGTTCAAGGAGTACAAGTGACAAATGGCTAACATGATGACCTCATACATTGGTCTAACACTGAGCAATTTCACTTTTGTGGTTTTTGCCTTGTTTACAAATTTTCATTTTATTCTTATAATAACCTTAGGCGGTTATCATTCAATACAGATGATTTCCATTTGATAAATGAAGAAAACCGAGGTTTGAGTTAACTGACTTCTTCATTTGCACACCACTAGCAAGTGAAAAAATGCACACCAGAAATCCCAGCCCCTGACCCCCTTCCCTGTGTGCTGCCTATGACAATGCACCTCACCACATTCCCTTAGTGTCTTTCAGCTCATGCTGCACCTCCTGAAGATAAGGTGAAAGAACTGCTCTCCTCCTAGTCTTACATCTGCTTTCCCCACCGAGGAGTACTTTGCCACTTTCAATATTCATTCAACAAACATGGAAATGAGTAAGACAGCCCTTCTCTTTGGGAAGCTCACAATGTATATGCCCAAGTAGGTGACAAATAATGGTCTTGTTTTCTACTAGACTTTTGGACAGGCCAGAAGTAAAGTTCTAATCCTGAATAGGACTTTTGCAAGGTTACAAACTGCGAAATCAATGTGCCAGTTTACTCTAACTCTGAACTTTGAAAAAGATTAGCATTCTTTTAAAGATTAAGGTTAGGGTGTCAAGCTCTTTTTATCTGAGCTATTACTTTTCCATTTTAATTTCTCAACAGAAGTACTTCATGTGAGATATCTTCTCAATTCCTACTCTTGGCTCTGAAGTTACAGATCTTGGCAGAAATCCTCAAGTGTATTTCAAAATTTGGAGATTGTGTCTGTTGAGAACTTGACGTTGAAATTCAGGGAAAGATTTGGAGAACTTCAGAGATACAGCACTTAACCTGAAAGTGATTTCTTTGGCTTCAGCGCTTACATGAAATTACGACGGCTAACACTTTTTGAATGCTGACTGTGTGCCAAGCACTGTTCTAAGCACTGTAGATGCATTTACTCATTTACTCCGCACAACAGTCTTCCAAAGTAAAGGCTGTCATGAGCCCAGTCCTACAGTCCGAGCAAATGGAGGCACAGAGAGGTAATCTAACTTCCCCAAAGTCTGAGGGCTGGGAACCCATGGAGTTACATCCCATGCCAAGTTTAATGTGAGGGCCCACACCAGATCCCACACCTGATGAAGTTCGAGTCCTTTGAGATTTTGTGTGTGAGCACAAATCTGAATTTTCCCCCTGCCTTTGCCTCTGTCTCACCATCCTACCCAAGTCTCCCTGTTGGCAGCAATTCTCTCCTCGCTATCTGCCACGGCCAGGCTGCAAGGGAAAGAGTGATCCACTGCTGAGTCTGTAGCTCCTTCACAGTTCCTGCCACTTGGAAAGATGGTGTGATCCACCCCAACCTGGATTTCTTTCCTGCCACTTCGTGATAAAAATTGTACCCAATGCACGATTATTTTCACAGGACCTTTCAGATGGGGTTTCATGTTTTCAAGAAGTAAATACAAGAAAGGGCTTCTTAAGAAACCTAGCGTATTGTTGACAGACATGCCCATTCTCCAAATATTCAGCCGCCACAGGCCCTGCTCTCCTTCCAGCAGGTCAAATGACTGTGGGCAGGCGGCCAACAGGACTCTTAAGGAAAGCTGGCTGGCTTGGCAGGAGTTGAGATTATTCAACCAGGAAGAGGATTAGATCCTTTACTTAGCCCACTTGCCTGTCAACCCCTTGTGCTCAGGGACAGTATCTAAGGCACTGCTCCAGCCACAAGACCTGGCCCCTGTGGTTGCTGAATGAATGAATGAGTGACTGAAGGAGCAAGTGGGTTTTGCACACTTAGGGTCTACAAAGCCCTGAGGTCAGGAGAAACCACTCTGGTTTTCACTGCCTGCTCTCCTATCCCCACCCCTGCCCCCTCCCATGATTTTCCTCTCCAGACTCCATCTCCCTCTTTCTCTGCCTGCCCCTCAATTCCTTCACTTTCTTCCTCACCTTCTCTTGGTCTTTCTGAAGCTTGCTTCCACCAGCCTGAAAAGCCACTGCTTTCAACCACACCTTCCTTATATCTTTTATCTCTTTCCTAAAGCTCTTTTCTGTTGTGTTTTGCCTGGGTTTTCAGGGGACCTGGTTTGGGGGCTGAATTCCAAGCATCTGGCTGTGTTATCCCAGCGATGCAAGAGCCCCTGGTTACAGGTGTCAAACCTTCACTCCCAGGCTCCTCCCTTCTCTCCCCTCCCACATGTGATCCTGCCACTTCCACCCCACTGCCCCCATCACCCTCATGCCTGGCTGGGGATCTCCCTCTCTACCTCCTCAGGGACCCAGCCCCCAGGGAAGACCCACCCAAGCTCTCCAAGGCTCTGTTTTTGTTTCATTCTTCTTTTTCTAAACCCCCCCCCCATGGGTAAGCCTTGCCTTTGCAACTGGACTCTGCTCCTGGAGGACAAGAGCCAGAGCTTACATCTTTTTTAGTTCCTTATAGTGCCCACGTCCCCTAGTGAACCGATGCCAGCCTCCGTAGTCCTGCCCTTCTCCTTTGGGGGCAGAGGTGTGTAAAAAGCTCTCTCTTTCTTGGAATTGTGGCCAACACATGACAACCCTCACCAAAGCCCTGCAACTCGTGAATAGTCTGGAAGAAGGAAGCAGTGGACCAGGTGGTTAGTTGTTCCCGGTGCACAGAGCAGCTGAGCCCCGGGGCCTGAGCACTGGGTGCAGCAGTCAGGACCCGGCACAGGGTGGAAGAGGGGGCTGCGGCGTGTGCTCGCGCCCTCTGGTGGCCGCACAGAGCGACCACCCTGACTCAGGCCTTGGCTGCCAGCAGAGAAGGTGGTGGGAGGGAAGCTGAAGCTCGAAGGCCAGAGTCTGAGCCCACAGAAGTGTACATATATGCGGGAAATGTGTATATCCCATGCAGTATGAAGGCCTCACCTAGTTGGAATAAAATAGAAAAGCAAGTTGTGCAAACACTGTCGACCTTCCCTGTGGTCATGTCTCCCTCGGTGAGCGCTGAAGACGGCAATTTGGCTGATGCACTGCATGTGAGTTTAGCATCTATGGTACAGGGCTCTTTGAATGTCAATGTTATTGAGGTTTTGATAATTATGTACCTTCAAAAGATGTTCAATGTAATTCTGATCATACTCCTCTAAAAATGCCTCAGATTAAAAGCTTTTGCTGGCTCTTTAGACCGTGGGCCTGCAATTACAGAAAATGAACTGCATTTTAGCTTTCCATTGAAATTAATAACAACGGTTCCCCAGTTGACTCTGTGAATAGTTAATGGAACAAACAAGATACTTCAGTACAATCTGGGTTGGAAAGCCATTTGAGGGAGATTCTGGGTTTCAAATGGGAAAATAATTCATACATGCAAACCTTTCTCATATACACTCTATACGATAGATGCTTTCTCTAGAGTAAAAAGGGAACCATTTAACAAATGGTTAACCATCGTTAACCATACCCCAGTCAGCAGGAACACTGATGAAGATCCAACTCAGGTAAAGGCTATTCAAAAGATGTGCTTCCTTATATGACAATGACAAAACTAAAGTTCAGAGAGGTTGAGAGTTCACTGCAGACACCGAGCTGGTTCAGGGAGAGAAAAAAGTAGAACCTGGTCTTCTGACTCCAGAGCAAAGAGAACCCCGAGGGCCCCGTGGAGGAGGCCCAGGCCTGTCCTTGGAACTTGGCTCTTTAGCCCCTGACAATGTGAGAACACCCAGAGGATTGGGGAAATGTTGGGAGATTGGGATAGGACAGTGAAGGGGGAGCAGAATAAGGTATGGCCCAGAGTGTTCTCTGGAACCCCGTTTCAGTTTGAAAAAACAAGACTAAAAAACAATAAAAATAATACTATAGAAATGTATTTATTGAGATGAAAAGAGCTTATTAAGGAAAAACTGGGTTACAGTCAAAGTGTTCAAATTGTACAGGTGTTTTTAAAAAAGTATGTTTTTGGTGTGAGTATATGTGCAGATGCACGTAAAAAGGTCTGGAAGGATGTTTCAAGGCATTAACAAGTTACTTCTGGTCATCAAGGTTATGGGCGATTTGGGTTGACTTCTCCATATATTATCATCTTTTCACATTGGACATGAATTTCATGTGTCTCAAAAGTAAAGTCAAGTTGAAAGTAATGTGCAGGGTATACTCAAAGAGGAAAAAAATGCCACTAGCAGGCCACACACTGCCCAAGGAGGCTATAAAAGTGAAATTTAAATAAATTGTTTCATTTAATCCTCACAACAAACAACCCTGCAAAGTAAATACTACCTTCCCGTTTTATTGATGTGGAAATTAAAGTAACTTGCCCGATGCCTGCAGGCAGGGAGGAACAGCTTTCCTTCCAAGGCCCAGCTCTGTTCAGATGCCTGGAAAGGAATTTCCAGGGGCTCAGGATACAGCATCTGGCCCTTTCCCCCATCATGTGACACCTCCCACCCCTTTCCCCCATCATGTGACACCTCCCATCCCTGCAGCCATCTGTCCCCAGCCTGCAGACTGGGAAGGGGCTCTAGGACCACTTCATCTGCCGTCATCCTGCGGTCACTCCATTTTGACTCCTATTCTTGCCAAATCCAAACTGCTTTTGTTTCCAGGATTTCATTGTAATAGGGTCTAGATGTAAGGGAGGAATTTCAGAATTAGATTAGGCAAAGTGCAGGTGGGTAAGAGAAACTAACAGGGATGGAATGAAAAGAATTTAAATAATTTTAAGACAGAAGCATGAGAGGAGAAAAATCTCAGCCTCTCCGCATTTAGAAACTCAGTTGTTTAAGGCACCTTCCCGGTGACTTTGAGGCTTCACCTTTCACACATCTTTGCCCCTTATCTGACACCTTATGTTACACTAGGAAGAGGTGAGTAACACAGAGACGTAGCACCCAGAACACTGTAGACGCCTGGGGAAATTAGTGGAATGCTCTTACGGACCTCCCCGATGTTTGCTGAAGTGGGCACTGCTGCAGTGCAAACGCTTTCGTGAGAATAGTGTTCCTGGCCCACAGAGCTGGGACAAAATGGGCTGAGGGCCCCTCCCTCCATGGCAGGGTGATAACAAATTCTGAGATGCAAAATTAGATGTTATTACACTCAGAGCTATTGAGATGGAACTGAATAATGGTAATAAATCCTTTTTGAGGCTTCATAGGCAACTGGGTTGCAAATCTGCAAGGTTGTGGGTTAGAGTTTTGTCTTTGGAGTTGTCCTACTTGACATTTTACTTCAAAATGGCACCAAGCTAGGAGGGAAAGCCAAAAGGTTAGATGACCAACTATCAAGATCTAAACGGATCATAATAGACTGAAGCAGAAAGGATGAGCTTTTAAAAGGTAAAATGCCTTATTTAGGCTCCAATAATTAATTGCATAAGTACAGTATGGGGGAATAGTTAGACATTCTAAACATCCACAAATTCAATATGAATTAACATTCGTGTTGACTGCTGGTCCAGTTTTCAGCTCCATTAATCTAACTGGAGCATGATGCTTAGCTGAAGGGAGGAGGAGTGGCCCCTAGCATCCTTGTTCTCAGCACTTCACATCCACTTCTTGTGGAGACTCATGAAGTTGGACATTGGAATCTGGATTGTGTCCAGGAGTTCTGGAAACCTTGTTGTAAGGATTGACTGAGGAAGCTGGAGTAGAAAAGGAATGACTCAAGGGCGTACACCTGCTGTCCTCATAAGGCTGCTAGGCCATCTTTGAGGAGGGAATTGAATTTGCATCACTCCAGAGGCCTGCACTGGAGCTCATGGGGGGAACTGTAGGGAGGCAGATTGGGGCTCAGAGTGAGGAGGCAATTCTTCACTGCTCCAGGCATTCCGGGCATGCAGCCTTCATCTCAGGAAGGTTTCATGCGGAGACCACGTGACCATCGGGGGATTAATGTGCTAGGAGAGAAGTTGGACCAGATGGTCTCTGTGATCCTTTCCAACTCTAGGATTCTGGCTGGTGCCGTTAGGACTAATGGAGAGTTGTTGAGGCCCAAGCCTTCCACCAAGCTCCTTTGGGTAGTGTCCTCATTTGCCAGGCTGCTATGACAAACACCACACAGTGGGTTGGCTCACAATTTTGAGGCTAGGAGAAGCCCAAAATCAAGGCATCAGCAAAGCAACATTTTCTCCCCAAAGTCTGTTCCATTCTGGTGCTGGCTGACAGTGGTCTTTGGGGTTCCTTGGCTTGTATCTCTGCCTTGCATTCTCAAGGCAATATCCTTCTTGGCTTGTATCCCTGTCTTGCATCTCAAGGCAATATATTCTCCTTTCTCTCTTGGATTCTGGCTTCTGACTCCTCCTCATGGCTTTCTCTGACTCTAGCTACTGGTTTCCTTCTCTTTCTAAGGCCTCCAGTAATCTGGATTAAGACCCAACCTCATTCAGTTGGGCCACACCTTAATTTAAAATCGCATCTTAAAGAGGTCCTATTTATGATGGGTTCACACCCAGAGAAATGCTGGTTGAGATTAAAAACATATCTAAATTGGAGCACATAATTCAATCCACCATAGACCATGATTTGGGTTTCTGGTAGGAAACATTCAAGGAAAAGAGTGTTGGAGGACAATTACTGCTTGAGGTTGTACCAAGTAAGTGTTAAGTCTTCTCCCACCTCCTCCCTTTCTTTATAGAAAAAAGGTAAGACTGTGAAAAGCATTTATAGGACCGTGTTATCTGTTGCAGGACACTTCCGGCAATCAGTTCAAAGTGCATTTACTGGGGAGCATTTTAGGGGAGAAAAAATAAATAGTTCTGTTCTACCAAGCCCTTCATTGTAAGGATAGCCTTCTGAATGGGTTGCACTTGTCTTTTCTGTGCTGAAATTGTCTTTCTTTGCTGAATTTGACTCAGTGAGGCTTCTGTGTCAGCCACTTGTCCTACCTCGAGGCAGGCAGAGGTCGGCAACAGGGAACTATGAGAAGAGTGGGGGTTGCAGATAATGGAAGTACTAGAGTCCTAGAATGTTGTAGTATTTGACATGTTAGCAATAGATCATCTGACTGACCCCCACATAAGAGATGAGGAAACTGGGGTTCAGAGATGTGAAATGACTTTCCCAGAGCCAGGCAGAGCCTGGGTCAGAATCCAGAATCCTGTTTCTCTAATGCTCCTTCCACCTACCCACACAGTAGGCTGCTAAGAGAAGAAAACCATGCTTGCTGAGGACAAGGGAAAAGGAGATCTTATTTAAGATGACTGGCAAGAGAGGAGAGACCAAACACGCTTCCTTCCTTCATTGGAGAGGCTTCTCCCAGGTCAGGAATCCCAATCTGTGCTTATCTGTGGGGTGTGGAGCTGAGCCTGCTGGCTCTAGCCCCTACTTGGTAGAGTGGAGTCTTGGTGCCAGGCAGACCTGGGTTTGACACCCAGCCCTGCCACTTACTACCTGTGTGAACCTGGGTAATTACTGAACCTCTTGGAGCCTGAGATTCATCAGCTCTTTCACAGGGTGGCTGCGGGGGTCAGCAGAGCCTTAGGGTGTTGAGCTCTCTGTAGGAAAGTCACCACTGCTCTCCCCTTCCCCTTACCGGGTGGGCTGGTCCCACGCACCCTCCTTCCTGCTCCTGGGTTGGTGCCATGGATTGTTGTTGCTAAGGAGGGAAGCCCTAGAAGAAGGTCCATATGACCCAAGCAGTAGCATGGGGTAGAGGTGGAAAAGAACAGAATTTGGAGCCAGATTTGACTCTTGGGGCCCTGTTCCCTACACACTGAGCCTCAGTTTCCTTACCTGTCAAGGACACCCATGAGCCAAAGACTGAAGAGCTTCGTGAGCTGCAAGTGTAGAGGGTCAGCAAAGATGAGTCCCACAGCCCTCGGGGCCTGCCGGCGTTCTCAGGAGAGCTGTGAGCCCGCCTGCTCTCTCACCACCTGCAGCGCCTCCGCCCCGGCCCTGGGCTGAGGGCGGCCACGCAGGCTGGGCCAGCAGGTCTGAACAAAGAGTGTCTTACAGCAGCTGCCAATGAGCCTTCACTCTTAAGCCAAAGTGTCTTCTGTTATTTAGCTGAACACCACCTTCTAAACGAGGTGTGCCACCCCCGGTAGAGAGCTTCCTTGTCCACACCCTATTAAAAGTAAGCCAAGGTGTGGCTTCCTGGCCTCCTCCTGTTGGTCACTGTAGAGCATTCCTCTGAGGGGGTGTGCTGTGAAGTGCCTCTGGGGAGAGAGGAAGCCCTGACTTGTAGTGCTTGCCAGTTTCCATGGTGTAAATACTTCCTCCATGGTCAGTTTCAAGCTACCGAGGCGGTGTTGAGAAGACATGCGCACGTCAGCTGTGGGGAGCTGGTCAGACCCCCTCCAGCTCACCAGGCGTGAGAGCTTTTGGATCACCAACTCAGCCAGGCCCCCATGGGAGTGAGGAAGTCCAAGGCACCCCCTCAAGGGAAGCCCCTGAGATTTTCTCTGACACTGATGCCTAAGTACACCTGCAAAGGTAACCCAGGAACCATGAAAGTCAACTCTTGGATGAAAGAGGTGCCCAAGGAGAAACATCCCTGAGACATCTTTGAACCCTTGCTGTCTTTCAAAGGCATAGCAATGTCTGGAGCATCTCCTGTTCCCAGGGGATGAGGCATAGGGTGTTCTTGAAGTCAAACACCAAGGGAAATGTTGGTCTCACCTGTGGGGTTTTAGATTTCTTTGGCCTCTTCCCCACTGGGTCCCTGGTAGAGTTTAGAGAGCACTGAACTTGGAGTCAGAAACTCTGATCCAATTCAGGATTACCTCCTACCTGCTGTGAACCTAGGGCAAAGCAGCCAACCTTTCTGAACCTTGGTGTCTTCATCTGTACAATGGGATAATAGCAGCCTTTCCAACCTCACCAAGTAAAACATAAATTAAAAGGAGATAATGAATGTTGCTGGGGTTTGAATCACGTCCCCCACAAAAGGCATGTTCAGGTCCCAACCCCTGGTCCTGTAGGTATGAACCCATTTGTAAATAGGACCTTGCAATATGTTATTAGTTAAGGTGTCCAAACTGAATGAGGCCTTAATCCAACATGGCTGAAGTCTTTATAAGCAAAGGAAATTGGACACGGAAAGAGAAGACATTGGGAGCAGCCAGAAACTGGAAGTCAATGGAGCCTGGAAGAAAAAGGAAGAGACGCTGCCATGTGCATTGCCATGTGATAGGAAAGCCAAGGAATCCCAAAGATTGACGGCCGTCCAGAAGATACCAACCCCAAGAGGAAGCAAGCCTTCTAGGCTTGCAAACCGTGAGCCAATAAATTCCTGTTGTTAAGCCAATCCATTGTATGGTATTTGTTTTAGTAGCTGGGAAACTAAAACAAAAGTGAACATACTTTGTAAACTAAAAAAAAGTACACAGAATTAAGGAATTATTTTTATGGTTATCTGTGCTTGTTCTTGTCAAGAACCAAGCTGAGCTGACCTAAAAGAGCTAAACTGAGCTTCCAGATGTTGAAGTAGCCTATTAAGACAATCAAAGCCAAAATGGAATAATAGTGAAGCCTTTAATCACCTACTGCAACAGTATAAGTAAGAGGGTAAACTTAGGAAAGATACACAATACCCCCCTATTCCATCCAGTGCCCTGAGACCCCCCATTCCACCCAGTGCACTAGGTGAG
>PVKY010009065.1:0-13588 GCA_004027775.1 Bradypus variegatus
CTAGCTAAGCCAACTCGGTGGGTGAACTCACTGCCCTCCCCCCCCAGTGGGATCTGACACCCAGGGGTGTAAATCTCCCTGGCAACGTGGCATATGACTCCCGGGGATGAATCTAGACCCGACATCGTGGGACTGAGAACATCTTGACCAAAAGGGGGATGCGAAATGAAACGAAATAAAGCTTCAATGGCTGAGAGATTCCAAATGGAGTCGCGAGGTCACTCTGGTGGGCATTCTTATGCACTATATAGATAACTCTTTTTAGGTTTTAATGCACTGGAATAGCTAGAAGTAAATACCAGTAGCCTTGGCTCTTGAAGATGAATGTATAGCAATGTAGCTTACAAGGGGTGACTGTGATAGTGAAAGACTTGTGGATTACACTCCCTTTTTCCAGTGTATGGATGGATGAGTAAAAAAATGAGGACAAAAAACTAAATGAAAAATAGGGTGGGAGTGGGGGGTGATTTGGGTGTTCTTTCTTACTCTTATTTTTTATTCTTATTTTCACTTTTTCTGGTACAAGGAAAATGTTCAAAAAATAGATTCGGTTGATGAATGCACAACTATATGATGGTACTGTAAACGATTGTACACTTTGGATGACTGTATGGTATGTGAATACATCTCAATAAGATTGAATTTTTAAAAAAGGTACTTAAGTTAAAAAAAAAAAAGACATAAAGAGTGAAAAGGGAAGCCACAACTGGTAGAAGATATTTGCAATATGTAATACTAGCCTTCAAAGGGCTCATATTTAGAATGAAGAACTTCAAATTAGTTTTTTTAAAAAAGACCAACAATTCAAATTTTGAAATCTTGAACAAACAATTGAGGATATTTACATAGCTAAAAAGCATATGAAAGGGTGCTTAAAATTTTTTGGCCATCAGAGAAATACAAATTAAATCCACAGTCAGATACCATTCTACCCCACAAAAATGACTAAAATTAAAAAGACCATAATTACCAAGTGTTGATGAAGAAGTGGAAAGACTGGAACTTCCACACATTAATGGTGGGGATATAAATTGGTACACCCACTTTGGAAGACTAATTGACAGTGTCTACTAAAGCTAAACATATGATGCAGCTATTCCACTCTTGGATAAATGCCCAATAGAAACGATTGGCTTATGTCCAACAAGATTCCTGTACAAGAATGTTCCTGGTGTAACGCCTGGATACAACTCAAATATCCATCATCAGTTAAATGGGTAAATAGTGGTATATTCATCAAGGGAATACAGTGAAAAAATAAAAAACTTTTGCAACATACAACATGAGTGAATCTCACAGACATGATGAGTGAAAGATGCCAGACACAAGAGTACACACTAATGATGTCACCTGTATGAAATTCAGAACAGGTGAGACAAACCAATGGTAATAGAGATTAAAATAGTAGTTACCCTTGAGGGTGGGGAGTGTTCTGAGGTTCTAAACTGTTCTATAGCTCAATCAGTGTGGTAGGTATAGTATGTATAAAAAAATAAAAAAATTGAACTGTGCACTTAAGATTTGTGTAGTTTATGTAAGTTACGGCTTAATAAAAAAGAAAGATAGATACATGGAAAGGGACTTGAGATTCTCTCCATTACCCTGCCCCTCTGATGCCACACACAGACCCCTGAGTGCCCTGCCACCCCCAACCTCTAAGTGCTCTGGAAACAGCTGTGAATCAGATATAGTCATGGCCTAAAAGGCAAAATTTTGCAGGCCGTCCAGTGACTTCCTGTTTCCCTTAAGGAAGAGTTCAGTCCTTCCCAGCCTGCCGTGTATGAAACCGAGCCTTCCCTCAGTTTCTAAAATGAAACAAATCCCTCTTTGCTTTTTGGTTTTTGCATAGGCAGCTCCTTCCACCCAGAGGCCTCTTTCCCATCATTCTTCAGATGTCAATTTGAACTTTCCATTTTGAGGAATGCCTTCTAGGACCTTCCAGAATGTATCAAGTTCTCCTTGTACTTTCTACTGTAGCACTCCATATTTTTCTTTCACTGAAACATATCCTAATTGTGCTTACATGTTTATGTTATGCTCATCTTTACCATTTTTGTTGAAGTCTGACTCCCCACCAAGTAAGTGCTAGGACCACCTCTGTCTTATTCACCATTCCATTCCCAGCACGTGACACAGTGCCTGGCCCATAATTGGTGCTCAGATATTTGTTGAGTAAGTGAACAAATCACTTAATGAAGTCCTGCTATTTGCTATGTGCAGCACTAAGCTAAGCAATGGAGATTCTGTAGAACATGAGATAGATATTGTCGGTCCTCACAGTCCAGAAAGGGCAAAACTATTATAGTTTTGTGAGAGAAATAAATACTATCACTGGGTAAGTATGAAGCTGGGATTCCAGAGAAGACTTCCTGAAGGAGGACACTTATAAAGTCATGCCTGGAACAACTTAATTAAAGCGCCCCACAACCACAAGCCCATTCTGCGTGGGGACCAAGCATTCAGGAGCTTCCTGGACTCGTGTTTCTCTTGGATTTGTCTGTGACTGACTGTGCAGATGCAGAAACAGAACTGCAAATTTTGTGAGATCACAGGGAATTTTCAAGAAGTAATCCCATTTCTTCTTGCTGCTCTGAAAGGCTTTATGTGGGGTGTTATTTTCCTTTCAGGCCACCTGATTCCTCTTCAAAAAGCGCAAAACTGGGTGGGGTGGGACAGCAGCAAGTAGCTGCAGGGTGGCGGTCTGCGAGTTACTCCCAGGCGTCAGTGCTGCTGCCAGGGCCGTACAGTCTAGTGGCCACAGTGCCCTTTTTGTTCAGGCTAATAAATCCCCTCTTGTTTCTGCAACAAGAATTTGGAGTTATTACATCTTGCTAACCAAAAAAGAGCATCTGCCCACACCCAGAAAAGGGGATAGGGTTCTGGTTCCTTCAACCTGATGGACCCTGAAATTTCTCTGATGCCTCTCTGCTCTTACAAACCTGAGGAGATGCTTAGAAGTTCAATTGTCCAGAACTCCAAAAACTGTTTATGTCTGAACTCTTTACAAAGGCCACAGAATCAGCTCCACAAACTGTCCCTGTCTTGATATTTGGGAGGCACATCCAGCTGGAAGAAGGGCACCGAGCTTCCGGGCTAGGGGAGTGCCCATGGCCAGTCCCCACACTGGACCCCAAGGAGGGCAGGAGCTTGGTTCCATCAGCTGTGGACTGGACTGGAGTAGGCCTGGCTTTCAGGAGGCTTGAGGCCCAAGGCTGCAGCCCCCATGGCTCTACCAACAGCAGAACTCCAGGATCCCTCCCCAACACACCTTTTCTTCCTGCTCTGCTTATAAGCCCTTGGACCTTCAGCAGCCTTGGGACCTGGAAAATCTACACAGACGCACAGACACATATCCACACACACTGTGCAGCCCTTCACAGCCGATAGCATGGTGGGCACAGCCTCCAGGGGTACTTATTCCATCCGGCCCACTGTGGCTACACACACATCCAGCCCCTTCCGTCACAAAGCCTGGAGACCCTGGGCCTGTTGTTACTGAGGGCCTTGCAGGCAAACAGAAAGCATCAAGGTCATATCAGACCTCCTGTCTAGGCTGCAGGGGAAGGAGCCTGGACTCCTGGGGCCGGGTCCACCCTTCAGGGTTCTCCTAGCTGGAGATCCCAAGACCCTCAGCACAATCAAAGGCAAGCCAGGACCTTAGAGGTGGGAGTGAAACAGAAACAGATGGCGCTGCCTGGCAAGGGCCTCTTGGCCACAGCACAGCCGTTCAGCCCCACAGGGCATGAGTAGGAAGAGGAAGCAGTGGACAGTAGGGGTGGAGAGAGGACAACACGATGCTCAGACGGTCATGCCCAGGGGAGGGGGAAGGGCCTACTTCCTCAGGGAAGCAGTGTGGAGACCGTGGGAGAAGATTCCCCTTTAGGCCATAACCCACGCCTCCCTCACTCACTCCTGCCTGGGCCACGCTGCCTCAGCTAGACTGGACTGGCCTCGCCCCAGCCTCTCTCCTGACCCAGCAGACTCAGCCAGTTGTTCTGTGCCCAGAACGTCTGGCCAGCCCTCTCCATGCTCACTCCCAAGTTTTGTGGACTCTTGGAATGCAGCTCCCCTTCCTGGAGCTCACAGGCCATCTCACAGCTTGCCCATTCTGCCCAAAGCAGACCAGTAAGGTAAAATATCTACCTTCAAGCTTACCCCCATTGCCTCCACGCCCCTACCACCACCACCAAGAACACTTGGCTGAGAAAAACCCTTCCATGAAGGCTCTTATTTCAGACATTCCCACTAAAACTAACGTAGAAATCCCAGCCTGGAAGTCCTGCCTTTTTACCACCATGGAGAGTGCACAAGCCAACAGTAATAACTTTGGCTACTTAGGAAAATCAGTTCTGTAACCCTTGTGAGGCCCTGTAAGTGGGATGTCTGTATTCTGCAACCTTTCGGACATTAGGAATGAAAAGCCCTTGTAAAACCCAGCCAAGGCAAATCTGCTTTTTCTTTCTGCAAGGGAGGCTCTCGTGCATCAGGTCCACGTGTACCTTGGGGGCACAGCTCATTAATGCAGGGCTCCTTCGGGCTCCCCAGTCATGGAAGAGCTCATGGAGCTTCATTCTCCTGCTCACTTTTCATGGGTAATGACCTCGGAGTCTCTCATTCCTCTCACACGATCTGGCTCCAGCTCCATCTGTGAGGGCCAGTTGAATTCAGGGAAAGACTCCTGGCTTTGGCCCTCTTATCCTCCTAAATGGTAAGTCAAGGGTGTCAGTCCAGTGGCCTGAGGCACCATCCCATCTCTGTGTGCAGACTGAGGCTCGAATGCACAGGCCTCTGCAGAGTAGGAGAGCTACAACTTCTCTGAGGAGGTCTAGGGGGGCTCGGGCCCAGCCCTAAATCCTGTGAGTCCATCCTCTTTTCTTGGCACTTCAGTACAAGGGAGCTTGGGGAAGAGAGGTGACATGAAGTGACAAATGTCTCAAGCTTGTATGGGTACATGGGTGTTTTTTTCCTTCCTCTCCATACATACATGTGTTTGATGAATAAACGCAAAGAGTTCAAACCTGTTGGAGATGGGCTTAATATCTGCAGATGCACTAACGAAGCCGACATCTTGATATGTCCATAACACAAAAGGTCCTCAGGTAAGCTTGAGAGGTCCAAGACAGCCTGGTGCTTGGAGATCCACAAAGGCCACTGAAAGGACCTCGAGGCTAGCAAGAGTTACACTGAGCTCCAATAAGAACTGTATCTATGAGCCAAGTGGGTCCCCAGAACCTGCTGCCCCTGGGAGTGAAGTTTGTGGAAGGGGCCCAGATGGCACCAGGAATGGGTGGTTTCCAGCACATTACTCTGGGACCAAGAGGACTGGAATGAAATGAACAGCAATGGTTTGGCATGGAGCATGTGGGGAGGGAATTTCCTTAAGGCCCCATCCACTGTTTACCAGTTGCCTCTAGGATGTCCATAGGAGGCTTCCCTGGTAAGGTCCAGCAGCCCATGGGGCTTGTAGCAGAAGGTAGAAGGTAGGGGGAGTTGGGCTTGTCCTGAGACTGCAGGAGCCACACTCGATAGCCAGCCACCATCATACCTGGCCCATTTTCCAGCCCACATAGGCAAGATGACACCAGCACCGAGGGACGCTTCTTCCAACCTGGCTGTCCTCTTCCACCTCACATTCCTTCTCCTGTAGCTTGGGTTCCACAGCCCATCAGATCAGTAACTCTCTTACCCTTCTGTATGTTATTCAATCCCTGAATGAATCCTTCCTCCACATTTTCCCCACTTTTCCCTGAAGGTTTCTGTGTTATGCGACTTAGTAGGAAAGAGGGCTCTACTCTGAATTCATGTTCACCAACCTGAAATGGATTCTTGGATCTATTTGAAAATTCTACCACATTTCTCTGGTCCACTCATCTTTCTGCTTTTGGGCCTTTTCTACTCTCCTCAAACCTGTATCCCCATGTTCTCACTTTTTGCTGTAGTCTGAGGTAAACCTAAACATTTTGGGACCCCTCCTCCAGGCTTTCTAGACCATCACAATATGAACCATCTCTCTCAACCAGGTTATCCTCCCTGACACTGAAACATGTTTAAGTCTTTCCTACCCTAAAATATCAACTTAAAAAAAAAAAAGAAAAGAAAAAAAAAGACTTCCCTCAATCTACGCTCACCTTCAGCTTCTGCCTGCAGCTTCGGTTACCACTTAAGCCCCAGGGACTCACATAACCGCGTCTCCTACACAGACCTCCCGATCCACACCCCCAACTGCCTACTTGGTGCTTCCTCCTTCAAGTCATGTTCACAGTGGAACTCATGGCCTTCTTCCTATCTCCACCCTCCCAAATGCAGTTCTCTTCAGGGGCTTCCATCACTGTCACCACCATAATGGCTCATTCCAGACTCAAGAGAGACTCAAGACTCTCTCCTATTCCTGACTTGCATCAATTTTATTCCAACATCTTCCTTGAATTTGACCAATTTTCTCCATCCCGATTGCCTCTATCATAGTCTGTCAGTGGGTTGCAAAGTGAGGTTCACACACCCAGTACGCAAGGTGAGAAGGCGATCCATGGGATTATGGGAAGAAAAAATATTAGAACTCCTATATATACTTTATTTTTTATCTTTTAAAATTCTTTTTGCCTGTTTCATAATATAAATAGTATATTAGTGTAATGCATGTATACAATCTATAAGTAAAATGTAGGTGCTGTTCATTCAAACGTTTTTCTGATAGATGTTCATAAAGAAAACATTTGGAGGTTCTGCTCTAAACCAGGATCCCCCCTTGCCTAAGCTATGGCAGTAACCTCTGACTGATCTCTGCATCCACTCTTGCCTCCTCTTCCCAGTCCTTCTCCACACTGCATCCAAGTAATCCTTTTAAACCCACAAGTGTGGTCAAGTAACCCTTTGCTGGAAACTCATTAGAAGACCAGACTTGTCACTACTCCGGTTTCTTGAACATAAAGCTGTTGAAGACACCTGCTGTTTCTTCTGCTAGAATGTCCTTTCCTCCTTCTTCTCCAGGTTATTTTTCTCCCTTTTAGTCCCTCAGCTCCTCATCACTTTCCTTCCTCCAGGTCAGGGGACTGTCTCGCTCCCTCTTCCACTTTCCCTTCCTAACACTCCACACAACTGACACTATATTATTACAGGGATTTGTGACTTAATTTTATTGTGTCTCCACCATTAGAGCGTACACGCAGGAAGGTAAGGGCATTATCCGATTCAGTGTCTGTCAGCGTCTAGCACACAGTGGGCGCTCAGTATTTCAGTATTCGACTTCAGCGGTAAGTCCATGAAGAGGCAGCAGGCGCCTCCCGCCGGGAGACCACGTCGCAGTGGAGGACCAGGACAGCACCGCAGGTTCTGCCGCCTGCCCCCCGCCCCGCCCTAGCTGCCCCCCGTGGAGCTTCCTCAGTCTCCGGGGAAGAAGGCTCAGGGCCGCCCCCGCCCGGCTCGCGCGACGGGGAGGGCCCGCTGGCAGTCGACGATCCGCGGGCGCCGGGCTGTCCGCCTGAGGCGGGGGCGGGTCCGGCCTGTGGACGTCACTTCCGGTGTACACAGCCGGTCGGGGCGGTGCGCAGGAGGCCGGGCGCGTCGCAGGTGAGGAGTGGGCGCGCGCGGGCTCCGGGGGGCGCGAGCCGGGGCGGGTGGTGGCCGGCGGACGGAGCTGGCCGCGGGGCGAGTCCGTGGGGCGCCGCTCCGCTTGCGGTCGCGGGACCGTGGGCTCCCGCCCCTCGCCCGGCCGCTCCGGAGGACGCCGGGCTCTGGGGGCGCTGGCCGGGCGGACGGAAGCCCGGAGGGACGTTTTGACGCGTGCCTAGGACGGGGGGCGCGGCCGGGACCCCGCGGACGCAGGAGGGCGGAGGGGACTGGCACCCGTCAGCCCGGGGAGGGGGCTGCGTTCCCTCGGGCCGCCGCTGCCGGGGCCGCGGAGGTCGGGCGGCCGCGGGGACCCACGCCCGGAAGCCCGCGGCGCAGTCCTGAGGGCCGGCGGCCTGCGGGCAGTGGGAGACCGGGGTCCGCCGGGGCTGGCGGGGAACGCGGCCCTCACGCCGCCCCGCGGCTGACCCGCCGGCTGCGCCTACCTTCCCCAGCGCGCCGCGCTGCAGAGCACAAAGATTTTCCGGCCCTGCTGAGCCCGCCGGATCAGTCAGGTCCGGGAAGGGTCCGCGGGGTCCCCGGAGGCCCGGGCTGAGGATGGAAGGCCCACCTCGTGGGTGAGCGCTGATCAGGGGTGTGTCTTCCTGCTCCGCGCGGTGCGAGGAAAGAAGCATGCCTGGTTGACGCGATAAGAATTCTGTTTATATCCCTTACAAAATTTGCCAGATAAAACTCCGCTTTGTGGGTGTGTGTGTGTGTGGGGGGGTGTCACAATGTTAAAATAGCTTGTTTTTTCCTTTCGATTGTAAAAGTAACTCATTCTCTCCGTATAACATGAGGCAACACGAAAAGTATAAGGGAGAAATGAGAAACATGTTGCAACCATGCTAATGTTTTGGTGAAATCAATAAATACAGAAATTTATATCACTCTGATTTCATAGTATACCATATATACCATAATTTATCAAGCCCAGTTGATGAACATTTAAGGTTGTTTCCAATTTATTACAATTATAAACAATTCTGCCAAAAGGATTTGTCTAATTATTGTCTTGGGATAAATTTACAAATGGGGTCAGAGGTAACATTCATTTTTTAAAGTGTTTTTTTCACACGTTTGAAAAATTCTTCTCTACTCAGTGTTACCAAAAAAATTCAACTGTGTTTACTTCTTATTATTTCATGTTTGTTTTTTTTTTTTTACTTTTTAGCTGTTTAATCAACTTAAAATTTATTTTTGGTTTAAGATATGAAATATTTTCCAAATGGCCATTTGTCCCAATTTTATTGAATAAGTTATAACTGCAATTTAGTCATATTTTAGACCTGAAGTTCCAAGTGTATGTTTGTAAAGTGCTACTTAAAATTTTGATGTTTAGATTTTGCATATGTTAGAATGTTTTCAAGTTCCATTCACAATATCTTATGGGTGTTTTTTATTTTTTTTATTTTTTTTTATGACTTCCCTTAGGTCCAAGGAATGTTTTTATGCATGAGATTTTTTTTTTTTTTTATCTGTGAAGACGTTTAGACAGTTCATTGCTGTTTCATTTGTTTCCTTGCTAACAAGATAAACTCCATATGAAGAGTTCAGATTTGTTGTGGCAACTTTTCAATCTGGCATTTGAGATTCTAATCTTCCTCTATTTTTGCACACGAATACGTAGGTTAGCATTGGAGACCAAGATAGAAAAGTTCTCAGATTCCCTTGGCAAGCCTAGATTTTTCAATCTAAAATTATCTCTGGATTTTTGGAAGACAGTATGTTTTAAGCATCCTTTTTTTTTTTAACTAGTTGCACATAATTCTACTGAAAATTTTACTATTCTGTTGAAAAGCTGAAGCCTAATATACCATGAACTTCTATGAAGCACATCTTCCAAATCTGTAGGAAAGTAATTGTGTCTCAGAACTAGCAGGCAGAGACATCACCTGCATTGGGTGTCCATGCGCTTCCTGTCTTCCCTGTGACTTTGGCCTTTGTCGAAAATGGTGGCTTTCTCAGGTGGAGAAAGAATGTTGGTTTAATAAGGAATTGATTTATCTTGGAGTTACAGAAAAAGCTGGAAATCATTTTCTCTTAGAATAAGTTCCCAGAGAGCCTGTTTTTCCCTTGTTCAGTCTAAAAGCTGAATGTTAGGGTTTGGGCTTCAGATGGCTTCATCTCTACAGAACTGTCCCTTTGGGGGTCCTCTAATTGATAGATGCACTGGCCGTTGCTTACTCATTTCCCTTGACCTCAGCCATGAACATTTGGCATGGCATCCATTCTTGCCGCTGTGAATCTCCTCTCCTTTGGCCTTCTTGACTTGGAGCTGTTGTTGGCCATTTTCTTAACTTTGTAAATGTTTTTTCATTTGTCTTTGCTGCCTTTTTGTCTCACATCTGCTTGGGAGCATTTTTCTAAGGCCTAGTTTCAAGTCCCTCCTTTTCCCCAACACACCCTCCTTTCTATTCTTCTCATATGTGACTTCTAGTTAGAAACCACCTCACCCTTGCAACCCGGCCTTCACTCAGTGACCCCAATTCAGACATTTCTGCAAGTCAATTCTTTATCTCCCCCTAACTGATCCCTGAACATATTCCTGAGGCCATACTTTCTCCAGGTGTTAGGACCCGTCATCCTTTCCCAAAATGGCCTGTCCTTCCCAGCTCCATGGTTCTTACAAGCTGACATTTCATCTGGCCTTCTCTTGATCCAGAGATTAATTGCCTTTTGCTTTCTACTCCTACAACTTGATTTAAGTTTTGTACTGTGTGCCTTTATTCTACGGAGCTTCAGACATAATCTGTTCCTACTCTGGAGGAGAAATGAGACCCAGTGAACTCAGTCATGAATTGAGTTCGTGCACCTTTATGTAGCACTTACACCACAAGCCATTTACTGTATTAAATGCTGAACTAGATACTGGGAATACAGAGCTGAAAGGCACAGCCTGTGTGGAAGAAAACTAAATAAGCACTTGCCATAAAGTCTCTTAAGTGCCTAAAGGGGGAGACTCCATGTAAGCTCTGCCATATTTCAAAGATCTTACCTGTCTTGTTCACTTCTGTATCTCCAGGGCCAGGAACCAGTGTTCTAGGAACTCAACTTTGTTGAGTGAATGATCATCTGAGAATGAAATCAGAATAAATGTTACACAAATCAGCAATCTATAGAAAAGATGTAAGCTAAGAGACATTTTATAAATGCAGTTTGAAGAATTTCAGGGAAAACTTTACATTCAACCAAATTGACCCAGCTATAACCCCAGGAAGGCATGATTGGAATGCGTTTTTAGTCAGAAAGCTTAAACTTAATTTTATATCCTCAGAAGAAAGACTGTCTTTCTAGAAGGAAAGGGATTGGGATGGTTAGGCTGGAAATTGGGGTGGGGGTCCAAGAGAGGAATTGGGTTATGTGTCTATAGCACTGTCTGGGGGCCCTGACAGAGGAGCTTTGTGCAGCATGTACCAAACAAATGGGTGTATCCCTGTTGATCCCTCTGGTGTGAGGATCTTTCCCTCACACGTTGCTTCCATGGTGCTCCTGAAACCCTCGGTTTGGAATATGGACTCACAGGGAGATTTCTTGTTGAGAGAATGTGAGTGATGGAGAGCGCTGCATCCAGACTGCCGGGATCAGATCCTGGTTTGGGGATACTGGCTTAATCTCTCAGTTTCCTCATCCGTAGAGTGGAGATAATAGTAGCACCTTCTTCCTGGTGTTGCTAGGAGGGTGTTTGGCACCTGCCTGCCACCTAGTAGTGCTCAGTCAGCATGTGTTAATTCTCCTTATAAAGTGTCAGTCATCTTTGAGCTTAGGTAGCCTGAATCAATCCTCCTGAACCTGCTTCTCTGGTGCATTGACAAGGCTGAGAACCGGATGGTGGGAAGTGGTAAAGATAGGCTCTTCCCAAACTGCACCTTCAGGAGCTCCAGCCTTTAACTGTCAGGGAAGACTTCCTGGAGAAGATTGTGCTTGAAATCAGTACTGTGAGAAAAAGTGAATGAGTCCAGCACCCCAGTAAGGGGAAAAGACTTTCCAGGCAGGGGTGTGACATGTACAAAGGTGTACATGTCCAGTGTCACCTCTTTATTCAGCTTGCACACTGCTGCAAGGCCAACCCTTGAGGTCTTTCGTAAGTTCAAAAGCTTTTTATGACTCTTGTTTCCTGATGAAGGCCAGACCTTCCAAAATCCTTTGATTCCACGAAACTGTCTTGGGTTAAAATTAAAAAGGAAAAGTGCATCTTAGAATTGAATAAAAACGTATATGTGCAGATATGGATCAAGCTCCAAGAAATACTGTTCAGTGAAAAAAGTAAGGTATAAAACAATATGTAATGTGTGCCCATTTGTGTAAAAAAAAAAAAGGATATATAAATAGGCTTGTAAGTGTGTGTGTGGGGGGGGGTGGAAATTTGAAGTGATAGAAAAGAAGCTGGTAGCAGTGGTTGCTTTTGGGATGAGGCCCCAGAAACCCAGTCTGCTTACTTAGCTTTTTCTTGCATACTGTTTTGTATGGTATGAATGGTTTTTACCATGTATGAGTATTATATTTTCAATAAAAAATTTTAAAAATTAAGTTTTTAAATGATAAATGTCTGTTATGTACATTGCATCATTTAGAGAATGTAGCATAGATATTAATAGCAAGGACTATCCAGATTGCTTCAGTTCAAGTCCTGTCTCTACCTCTTATTAGCTCTGTGATCTAAGGTAAGTCATATAACCTCTCTTTACAGTTTACCTTCTCTGGATATGATCCCTCATGGGGTCATAGTGGGATTTGAAATGAGTTAATATCTATAAAATGCTTAGAAAGTTCCTGGCAAGTATGGTTTTTTTGTTGTTGTCAGTGTTAGGACCTGTACTGTGCTCTATGGTTAGTGTGAAGATGTGCCTGGTGTCTATCTCTGTGGTGCTTACGGTTTATCTGGCAAGGGAAGGCACACAAACCTGTGGTGCCTGGCATCTATCTCTGTGGTGCTTACGGTTTATCTGGCAAGGGAAGGCACACAAACCTAGTGGCCCGCAGTGGCAGCTAAGGCTGCAGGAGCTCAGGAAAGGCTCCACTGGAACTGAAGGGCTCCAGACGGTTTCATCAAAACGGTGGATCTTATATGTGAGTAACTTCTAGAAAAAATGAAAGGAGAGAAAAGGACATAAAAAGACTTTTCTCAAGGGCAATATTTGTCCCAGACAGATCGAGGCAGAAGAATCAGCAGCAGGGAAGAGCCTTGGGGGGGGGCCTGAAATTGGGATGTGTTGTGTGATGGCATGTCATCGTTTATTTGGCAGAGTTTTTCTTTCTTAGCTATGTAAACTAATGATGTGATTTATAAATGATGGCATCTTAGACTCAATAAAATGTGGTAGCAGCTCTACTTTGATCTTTGAAGTGGCTGTAAGGTACTTCCATGTAATTTATTTAATGAATCCCTTATTGCAAGACATGTGGGTTACTTCCAAGTTGATGCTTGTAGATAGTGCTGTCATTGGGTGTTCTGTCTGTTTCTAGGATTCTTTTCTAGATTTTTATCTCTCTCTCTCTTTTTTTTTTTTTTACCATTTAACTATGTTCTTTGTGGCTGGGCCACTGTCAGATGTGTGCTTTTTCAAGTTGTCATTTGGAAAGAATCAGAATGGGAAGATTTGGGGTGTGGAATTAGAGCTAGATAGTACCTGAAAAAAAATCTAATTTTCTTATTTAAAATGATGCTGGGATTAGGTGGTAATTATGGTCGGGGAACTTGTGGGAGAGAGCAGGCAGTGCCCCTATGTGTAAGTAATCTTGTAATGCACTTTGTAATGCATAGTGATCCCCTCCTCAGCAATGACCATTCAGTTCTTCCCTCCAACTCTTGGGGCTCAGAGAGGAGGGTTGGTGGACAGGGAATTAGGGAGAAGGCGTGACCTCCTTCCCCTCTGGAAGACACAAGGCAGTACTCCTTTTAGTTTGTTGCCTGGACTTTGGGAGTTGGGATCAGAGCTGCATTGGAAGGTTATATTTTTGAAAGTTGGTGTAAATTGGGGGA